>WWNC01000059.1:1765000-2055000 GCA_011125475.1 Melanerpes aurifrons | reverse complement strand
GTCACCTGGAAATCTTGGTTAAAACAACTGTGTACTGTCCCACTTCCTAGAGCACCTTTGCACAGATGAAGGATTAGTTTATTGCTTTCCAACACCCCTTTACTCAACTGAGGACACACAAAAAATGAAGCTAAAGAAAACTAAAAATTCAGTAAGTCTGGTCATCCTCTTTCGTCCTCTCAAAAGTAACATCTCCTAAATATCAGATGGCAGAAAGTTGGATCCTATGTAGTGACCAAATGAAAAGAAATATCCTGTTCCAAACAAAAAAAGGTATTTACACATTACCACAACTCCTCAACAATTCTGCAAATTGATTTTAATACACTACAGATTATATTTTGTAAGCCTTAACTCAAGATGTAATGAAAGAAATCAGTATTACTTGTGGCTTCATGAAAGACTATTTCTGAAAATTGCCTATCTGCATGTTGACAGTACAGCTGTATTACTTCTTCATCTGGCATCAAAGAATGCTATTAAAGTGAATTTCCCAATTATATCCATATTTGACACACTCATTCATTTAATGAGCACTTTCAGAGTGTGACAGAGAGTTTTCTTTCGGAAAAGACTTAACCAAGGCCTTCATTTCAGACACTCTCCTGACATGCTTCTTCTGTTACACCCTTTCTCTCCACATGATCAGGCTAGAGTTAGTTCTGGCCAAGCTGTCAAACCCTGGCTTGGACAGCACACTCTGTGCTGGGTTAGGAACTGGCTGGAGGGCCGAGCCCAGAGACTGGTGGTGAATGGTGCCACATCCAGCTGGCGGCCAGCCACTAGTAGTGTCCCCCAGGGATCAGTGCTAGACCCCATCCTCTTTAATATCTTCATTATCATAGTATCATAGTATCATAGTATCAGTCAGGGTTGGAAGGGAACACAAGGATCATCTAGTTCCAACCCCCCTGCCATGGGCAGGGACACCCCACACTACATCAGGCTGGACAGAGCCTCATCCAGCCTGCTCTTAAACACCTCCAGGGACAGAGCCCCAACCACCTCCCTGGACAACCCATTCCAGGGTCTCACCACTCTCATGGGGAAGAACCTCCTCCTCACATCTAGCCTGAATCTCCCCACCTCCAGCTTCATTCCATTCTCCCTAGTCCTATCACTACCTCAGATCCTGACAAGTCCTTCCCCAGCCTTCCTGTAGGCCCCCTTCAGATACTGGAAGGCCACAATGAGGTCACCTCAGAGCCTTCTCTTCTGCAGACTGAACAGCCCCAACTCCCTCAGTCTGTCCTCATAGGAAAGGTGCTCCAGCCCTCTGATCATCCCTGTGGCCCTTCTCTGGACATGTTCCAGCACCTCCACATCCCTCTTGTAATAGGGGCTCCAGAACTGGACACAGTACTCCAGGTGGGGTCTCACCAGGGCTGAGTAGAGGGGGAGGATCACCTCCCTCGACCTGCTAGCTACACCTCTCCAGATACAGCCCAGGATCTGATTGGCTTTGCGGGCTGCAAGTGCACACTGAGAGCTCATGTTGAGCTTCTCGTCCACCAGCACCCCCAAGTCTCTCTCCTCAGGGCTGCTTTCCAGCCAGTCACTGCCCAGCCTGAATTTGTGCCTGGGATTGCCTCAACCCAGATGCAGGACTCTGCACTTGCTATTGTTGAACCTCATGAGGTTGGCTTGTGCCCACCTCTCCAGCCTGTCAGGGTCCCTCTGGATGGCCTCCCTTCCCTCCAGCGTGTCTGCTGCACCACACAGCTTGGTGTCATCAGCAAACTTGCTGAGGGTGCACTCAATGCCACTGTCCATGTCACCCACAAAGATGTTGAACAAGCTTGGTCCCAGGACTGATCCCTGAGGGACTCTGCTTGTCCCTGGCCTCCACTGGGACATGGACTCATTGACAGCCACTCTTTGGGTGCAGCCATCAAGCCAGTTCCTTATCCATCTAGTGGTCCACCCATCAAACCCTTGTGTTACCAGTTTGGAGACCATTGATGATCTGGATGAGGGGATTGAGTCAGTCATCAGCAAATTTACAAATGACACCGAGCTGGGAGCAGATGTTAGTCAGTTAGAGGACAGAAGGACTCTGCAGAGGGACCTTGACCGACTGGACAGATGGGCAGAGTCCAATAGGATGGCATTCAACAAAATGCAAGTGCCGAGTGCTGCACTTTGGCCACAACAACCCCATGCAGAGCTACAGGCTGGGGTTGGAGTGGCTGGAGAGCGGCCAGGCAGAAAGGGACCTGGGAGTGCTGATTGACAGGTGCCTAAACATGAGCCAGCAGTGTGCCCAGGTGGCCATGAAGGCCAATGGCATCCTGGCCTGTATCAGGAATAGTGTGGCCAGCAGGAGCAGGGAGGTCATTGTGCCCCTGGACTCTGCTTTGGTTAGGCTACACCTTGAGTACTGTGTCCAGTTGTGGGCCCCTCAGTTTAAGAAGGACATCAAGACACTTGAACGTGTCCAGAGAAGGGCAACAAGGCTGGTGAGAGGCCTTGCGCACGAGCCCTACGAGGAGAGGCTGAGGGAGCTGGGATTGTTTAACCTGGAGAAGAAGAGGCTCAGGGGAGACCTCATTGCTCTCTACAACTACCTGAAGGGTGGTTGTAGCCAGGAGGGAGTTGGCCTCTTCTCTCAGGCAACCAGCACCAGAACGAGAGGACATAGTCTAAATCTGTGCCAGAGGAAGTTTAGGCTTGAGGTGAAGAGAAAGTTCTTTACTGAGAGAGTCATTCCCCATTGGAATGTGCTGCCCAGGGAGGTGGTGGATTCTTGGTCCCTGGAGGGGTTCAAGAGGGGATTAGATGTGACACTTGTTGCCATGGTCTAGTCATGATGTCTGTGGCGAAAGGTTGGACTTCATGATCTTTGAGGTCTCCTCCAACCTTGGTGATACTGTGATACTGTGATATTACTATGCATCCTACTTATAGATTGTAGACAATTACTGAAAACTGCCTCACTGTGTTACTTGTTATGGCCGGTTGACGGTGTCCCCTTAAGAAAGGGAATATGGTGGACGGAAGTTGGTAAACGGAAGGAATAGTCTAAACTGATTTTCATTGGGTGAGTGGGAGGAAGCACCTTCTGAACTGGAGTGAAATGGGCATTTCCAGCACTTCTCTGTCAGTCTTGCTTCCGCCTTTCCTTTGGGCAGCAACTCTTTGCTGGGCTTTCTGCCAAGACTTCGGCCTTGAGGACTTGATATCAGGCCTGTATTAACTCCTTTCCAATTAACACAAACTGCTTCTAACATTTTTTTTCCTTTCCCTCTTTTCTCCCTCTTTTCCGAACTACTCTGGGGAAAGGGGGGGGAGAGAGGGGAGAGCGGAGGTGGGGAACCCCTCGGCAAGGGGGGTTACTCTCATTTCTGTGTTACTCTGTTGTATATCTTTGTATATATTGTAGATATTGTAAATTTGTAAATATTCCCCTGCAAACCCTACACTGCTTTGTAAATATAGCTCCACTGCTTTGCTAATTCAGCTGGTGAGTTTTTTTTTCCTTTCCCTTCAAATTTTTCTTTTCCCTTTTATCTTACAAGGGGGAAGGGAGGAGGCTTCTTGGCTTTACCCTTCCACCCACCACATTTTTTTTTTTATTGGCGTACCCAACGTGCGGCAGATAATTAGTTTAATTTATTACCTGATTGATTTAGTGTTTTCTAGCTGAATTAGCAAACATGAAGGTCTTGTGGTTTGTGGAGCGATTGTTCTTTTCAATTTTTGGGGCTCTGGTTTACAGATATTGTTTGGGTTTGATTTTGGATTACCTGGGTAAATATTTGGTGCGGACAATTTATATGTGGGTTATGTATAGAGTTAAATTATGGTATGGAAAATGTATTAATTTCCTATGGCCAGTGAGATACAGGAATGTTACCTCCACCGCTCTCCCAATTGAGATAAAGGGTTTTAAGATTCCACCGGAGGAGAGAGCAACTTTAGGTGATGCCTGGGACCCAAAGGTGATTTATGTGATGTGTATAAATCTGTTGCTGGTGATGGTGATTGCATATTTACTGTTCTCTCTGCGGCGAGACAGAAAGGTGTCCAGAGCTTGTTTTGTTATTAAAACTAGATCAAAAAGAAAACGCCGTGGCTCGAGTTCAGTCCCAGAGTCATCTAGTGATGAGGAAGGTGGAGACTCTCTGTCAGTTAAAAAGCAGGCTAAAAAGTCAATTGGTAAAGCAGCTCTAAATGACTTTGCTGATTCTAGCAAGCAGCCAAGGGCATCGGCTGGTATCAACATGGCGCCTACTCCTTCTCCCACTCCTTCTCCTTCTTCTTCTTCTCCATCGGCCATTAACGGAGCAACGTCACTTCCACCCAATCCCTCGGTGGGACTGGAAGTCACTGCCCCAGCAGCTGATTTATCTCAGGATCTGTCAGCTTCCATTAAGGTGGCTGTAAATTCAAACACAGCTCCAGTTAAGGTGGCTCCTTTAAAGACTAGAGGTGCAAAGGCCAAAGATGGAGAAGAAGAGGAGCTGGAGACTGATCCTGGTGAGGGGCCCTCTACTCTAAAAGATCCTGCTGAGGAGGAAGAGAAGGTTTGTTTTAAAGACCTAGCTAACCTAGTGAGATCAAAGCAGGATACAGATGAAGCTAGGAAAGCAGCTGGCAAAGGTGGTTCTCAGCTTAAAGAGATCCTTAGGAGAATGACAGCAGGATTATATGGGCAAAGGCTTCAGGGAGACGAGGAGGAAGATGATATTTTGGAGTGTTCTTCTCCACGGGAGGAATTGCAAAATGTCCGTAAAGATTTCACCAGGGCAGATAAGGAGCCAGTTCTAGCTTGGTTTAGTAGGTGTTATGATACAGGTGCTCCAGCTCTAACAGTTGGAGACAAGTCAGCAGCTCAGTTAGGAACTCTCTCAAGGGATAATGGAATAGATAGACATCTAGGCAGAGCTCTCGGTAAGGTTAATCTCTGGATACGCCTTTTAATGGCGGTTGCCCTGAGATACCCTTCCCGAGATGATCTTCCATGGAACCCTAAACCCTGGACTACCATAGATGAGGGAATTAAGCACTTGAGAGAATTTGCTGTTAGAGAGCTACTCTATGGTGAACATGAAACTCTGAATCCAGATGACATTCCTGTGGGTATTGGTCTTGCTAAAAAGATCATCAAACTTGCTCCTTCTAATTATGCAAACATTCTGGCAAGCAGAATTGTGTCAAGAAGTTATGGTGGAGCTTCTCCCACGGTTGGCCAATTCAGTGATCAGATGAGACAATTGGAGGATAGCATGACACGTGTTTCTTTGGTTTCAGCCATTGAAACTCTGTCTGGAAAAATTGAGAATTGCATGAAGGATCTGAAAGATTCCATATACCAATTGGCACAGAAGGATAATTTCAATTCTTCCTCCAGGTGGGTACAAGTTTCATCTGTGAGGAATACATGTCTTCCAAGGAGGTCATTCCAAAACAGGTCATTCCAAAACAGGTCATTCCAAAACAGACCACCAAGGCAATCACGTAGAACTATTTGGATAACTCTGCGTGATCAGTTTGGTGAGAACATGAACCGCTGGGATGGCCAACCAACTTCTAATCTTTTCAGGAGACTGAGGGAATTGCAAAGTGGCAGAACCCAAGGTAGCAATACCAGAAGGGTAGCTGTTACTTCCACAGTTCCCCAGAACGACTCTTATGGCTCAACAGTGGCTCCAGTTATAACATGCAAAGTTATAACCCTGCAAACTATGTGCAATGCACATGTGCGCATGTTCCCCATAACTAGGGGTGCCCTGCCTCCCGCCAGGGGAGGAGAGGGATAACAGAGATAATAGAATCTATTGGGATGTGTACATCCAGTGGCCTGGCACTTCACAATTTCGGAAGTACAGGGCCTTGGTTGACACAGGAGCTCAGTGCACCATAATACCATCAAATTATCAGGGATCAGAGTCTATAACTATTCTGGGAGTCACTGGTGGATCTCAAGAGTTAAGTAAGGTAGAGGTTAATATAAGTTTAACTGGTAAACAATGGAGGAAGCATACAGTTGTGACTGGACCTGATGCACCTTGTATTTTGGGAATTGATTTTCTGAGAGAAGGGCGTTTCAAAGACCCTAGAGGTTACAAATGGGCTTTTGGAGTAGCTTCAATAGAAATTGATGGACAAAAATTGAAGCTATCTGCCAGACCTGAACTTTCTGATGAATCTGCAGTTGTGGGACAACATAAGATACAGAACATTAAATTGCCGGTTGCTTCTCAGACTGTACATCACAGACAATACAGAACCAACCGTGACTCTTTGTTGCCCATTCAGAATCTGATTCGTCAGTTGGAGAGTCAGAAAGTCGTCAGCAAAACTCATTCACCTTTCAACAGTCCAGTGTGGCCTGTGCGAAAGCAGAATGGAGACTGGCGTCTGACAGTAGACTACCGAGCCCTGAATGAAGTGACACCACCTATGAGTGCAGCAGTACCAGACATGATGGAGCTACAGTATGAGCTGGAATCCAAAGAGGCCAAATGGTATGCTACCATAGACATTGCTAATACATTTTTCTCTATTCCCATAGCAGAGGAATGCAGGCCTCAGTTTGCTTTCACCTGGAGAGGAATCCAGTACACTTTCAACAGGCTGCCAATGGGCTGGATCCACAGCTCAAGCATCTGTCATGCAGTGATCCACGATGCTCTGGAGAAAGGCGGTGCTCCAGAACACATCCAGTTCATCGATGATATCATCGTCTGGGGTAAAACTGCTGAGGAAGTCTTCGAGAAAGGTAACAAAATCATTGACATTCTTCTGAATGCAGGTTTTGCCATCAAGAGAGACAAGGTGAAAGGACCTACCACAGAAATTCAGTTTCTGGGAGTGCGATGGCAGGATGGACGCAGACACATTCCAGTGGATGTGGTAAATAGAGTCTCTACCATGGCAAGTCCCACAAACAAGCAAGAGACCTTACGTTTCTTGGGGATAGTGGGATTTTGGAGACTGCACATTCCTGGATACAGTCAGATTGTGAAACCTCTGTATGATGTGACTCGAAAGAGAAACCATTTCCACTGGGGACCTGAACAACAAGCAGCCTTTGACCAGATAAAGCAAGAGGTGATTCAAGCAATGGGTCTGGGACCTGTCCGAGATGGTCCAGACATTAAGAACATTTTGTACACGGCTGCAAGTGACAATGGCCCAACCTGGTGCTTGTGGCAAAAAGCTCCAGGTGAGACACGTGGACAACCTCTTGGTTTCTGGAGTCGAGGTTACAGAGGTTCAGAGGCTAATTATACTCCAACAGAGAAAGAAATCTTAGCTGCCTATGAAGGAGTGAAAGCATCTTCTGAAGTGATTGGAACTGAATCACAACTTCTTCTCGCTCCCAGATTACCAGCTTTGAATTGGATGTTCAAAGGCAAAGGCTCCACATCACATCATGCCACAGACTCCACATGGTCTAAGTGGATGGCTCTGATAACACAGAGAGCTCGAATGGGAAATCTTGAAAGACCTGGTCTAGTGGAGGTGATCTCAAGTTGGCCTGAAGGTATCAACTGTGCTAAACCTCCAGAGGAGAAAGTAACTCGTGCAGAGGAAGCTCCTCCTTACAATGACCTTTCTGATGATGAAAAGAAATATGCTTTGTTCACAGATGGTTCCTGTCGTCTTGTTGGAAACAAGCGAAGGTGGAAGTCTGCAGTGTGGAGTCCAACACGCCGAGTTGCAGAGGCGAAAGATGGAGAAGGAGAATCCAGTCAGTTTGCAGAGGTAAAAGCTGTCCAGCTAACTCTCGACGTGGCTGAACGTGAGAGATGGCCAAAGCTTTATCTCTACACCGACTCATGGATGGTAGCCAATGCTCTATGGGGTTGGCTAAAGAACTGGAAGAAGAGTGGTTGGCAGAGAAAAGGAAAACCCATTTGGGCAGCCAACCTGTGGCAGGACATTGCTGATCGAATCGAGAGAATTCCAGTGAAAGTGAGACACATCGATGCTCACATTCCTAAGAGCAAAGCTACTGAGGAACAGCAACACAACCATCAGGCAGATCTAGCTGCAAGAGTTTCTCAAGTAGACATGGACTCTAATCTTGATCTCGACTGGAAACACCGAGGGGAGATATTCTTAGCTCGGTGGGCTCACGATTCGTCAGGACATCAAGGCAGAGATGCAACATACCAATGGGCTCGTGACAGATCCATAGACATTTCCATGGATGCTATCACACAAGTGTGGCCGGTTGACGGTGTCCCCTTAAGAGAGGGAATATGGTGGACAGAAGTTGGTAAACGGAAGGAATAGTCTAAACTAATTTTCATTGGGCGAGTGGGAGGAAGCACCTTCTGAACTGGAGTGAAATGGGCATTTCCAGCACTTCTCTGTCAGTCTTGCTTCCGCCTTTTCTTCATGCAGCAGCTTTTTCTCTGCTGGGCTTTCTGCCAAGGCCTCGGCCTTGAGGACTTGATATCAGGCCTGTATTAACTCCTTTCCAATTAACACAAACTGCTTTTAACTTCTTTCTTTCTCTTTCTCCCTCTTTTCCGAACTATTCTGGGGAAGGGGGGTAAGAGAGGGGAGAGCGGAGGTGGGGAATCCCCTCGGCCGAGGGAGGTTACTCTCATTTCTGTGTTACTCTGTTGTATATCTTTGTATATATTGTAGATATTGTAAATTTGTAAATATTCCCCTGCAAACCCTACACTGCTTTGTAAATATAGCTCCACTGCTTTGCTAATTCAGCTGGTGAGTTTTTTTTTCCTTTCCCTTCAATTTTTCTTTTCCCTTTTACCTTACAAGGGGGAAGGGAGGAGGCTTCTTGGCTTTACCCTTCCACCCACCACACTTGTCAAGACTAGCAGTTGGAATAGTAGTGCTACCATCAGACCAAAATGCTATTGTTCAGTATTACAGACTGCAGATTCCACCAGGTTTTGACAAGACTAGCAACAACTGAAAAATGTTTCTGTCCTCACTCCAGTGCTTCTCTGTTGGCCTCCTTTTTGACCTTTTTAATCAAACAGAGTCTTCTTTGGTATGTTTTACAATTTTTTTTCAGTAAGTCCCTTGTAGTCTAAATTGAATTAGGAGAACTGTGTGGGTTCACCCCCACCAGCAACTTAGTATCCAGTAGCTTGCTCAGTCCCTGCCAGAGGACTGGGGAAGAGAACCAAAAGGGGAAAAGCAAGAAAAGCTAATGGGTTAAGACAAATACCATCTAAAAAATGAAAGGGAAATAAAAATAAGGGTCCAGCAGGGGGAGAGAAGGTGATGCAAAAGCAACTGCGCACCACCTCCCAGCAGCAGACTGATGTCCTGTCCTCAAGCAATAGCTTTTTTGCAAAAAAATTCTTCTCCACCTCCTGCAGTTTTATCGCTGAAGATGAATGTCATATGATATGGTCCTTTTGGGTCAGTTGTCCTAACTGTGTTGAATTCCAGTGTCTTCCCAACCTGCACCAAACTCACTGAGAAAACAGAAAAAAATGATGTTGATGTTGAGCAAATGCTGTCAGCAATACGTAAAACATTGTTGCGTTACCAGTGCTGTTTTGGTCACAGATTTGACACAAAGCAAACTCCATCCCAGCCCAATCCAGCACAGGAACTTTAATGTTTGATTTGTTTTAGCATTCTCAGATGGCACAGAGCTATTTAAGAAGGTGGTTTTAAAGTTTGCCTATGACTGGCAAATTGTGTTTTGCATCTTTGACTCATCTTTGATTTTGACTCAGTTGTACACTGTGACCGTTTGAGGCTGTGCCTTTAAGAAAGAGACACTGTGACTGAATGTTTTATAAACAAAAGACAGGTCTAAACTAATTTCATTGGTGGATTGGTAGAAAGCAACTTTAAGTTCTGAGTCCGGCAGAGATTTTGGGCAGTCTTGCACTTTTTCCTCCTTTCACGCTTGCGGCTTCTGGACCTTCTGCCAGACTGACCTTGGAACTGATAAAGCGTGAGGCCTGCAAAAACTTACTAACACATTTGCTCTAATTATAACTGCTTTTAATTAACAATTATTCCTTTTCTCTCTTTCTAACCCTCTCTGGGGAAAAGGGGGAGAGAAGGGGTTACAGGGGGGAAAACCCTTCCTCCTGGCGGGGGAGAGGAATCTCATTCCTGTGTTATTTTGTTGTATATTTCTGTGTATATATTGTAAATATTGTAAATTGTATATATATATATATATATGTATGTATATGTATATATATATACACATACAGCCCTTAAAAACTGCTTGTAAATATAGCACATTCCTTTGCTTATGTGGCTGTGGTTTTCTTTTATTTTTTTTTTTTCTCCCTTCACTTACAGGCGGGGAGAAGGCTGAGGCCTTCCCCTCAACCCTCGACATACACAAATAGAACTCTTCTTCTGGAAATACAGATAGCCATTCTCTTTGTTTACTGACCCTAGGAGTTTGTGGGAACCTGAACTTTCAAGGCATTTCAAAATTAGGGACATCTGGAATCATCTGGAAAAAGCAGAGTCTATTCTGAGGGAAGAAAACAGCAGTGCCCTTCTTGAAGCATTTTACTGTTGATGTAATGAGTCAAAACTCAACACTATGTTGAACATGGGAATCTGTCAGTAAGAGTAAAGGAAGATACTAGATGTAGAAGGACATATTATAAATGATACACATCAGTCATGCTGATGTTAAAATGAGAGCTGGCCATTAACATTTCATGGGGGACAAAGGAGTGTATGCTTCTGTAAATTAATTCTTTACACTGTGGGATTTGCAGCTCTGCTTCTGACAGGCATTCTGCCTGTAAGGAAATGGAGTTAGGCACTTGATCATTTTCCTAAGTGTTTCTGTCACTTGAAAGAACACAAATATTCAGTCTTTCTTATCCACTTCTCTCCTAATTTTCATGAATGGCATATGAAGAACCAACAAATTTCTCCACTGCAGTAGAGATTTTTTGATACCAGATTTAGTCAGAGCACTAGTGCTATACAATTATTCAGAAAAAAAGATCAGGGGCAAAAACACACACTCAGCAAAATGCTTTTTTTTTTTTTTTTAATGATTGCTTTGTATGTTTGATTCATTTGTGTTTCATTACTAGATCAAGGATTGAAATGGTGAGATTGCACGTAAGCCCACATATAGAACAGAACAGAACAGAACAGAATAGAATAGAATAGAATAGAATAGAATAGAATAGAATAGAATAGAATAAACCAGGTTGGAAGAGACCTTTGAGATCATCAAGTCCAACCCATCATCCAACACCATCTAATCAACTAAACTATGGCACCAAGCACCCCATCCAGTCTCTTCCTAAACACCTCCTGTGATGGTGCAGATGTACTGCTGATAGCAAAACTACTGGCATATCATGATGTGTAAAAACTACTAAGTCCTGTGAACAGGAAGTCTACCTGTTCTAAAGAACATAAAACTGATTTGTGTTTAGGATGGTTTTACAATTTGAAATGACTTGGCCAATGAGAGTTATTGTTTCTGCAAAAGTTGTTTGTTTTTTTTTTTTTATTTGTGTGTTTTTGTTGTTGTTGTTGTTGTGGGTTTTTTTGGTGTGTGTGTGTTTTTTTTTAATATAAGATGCTAATATTCTGAAATCCAGTATATGTTAAGCCTAATTGTTCAAACTGAAGTTGGTTTCACTTTAAAAAGCAGAAGACATTACTTAGCTTTTTAAAGGGACTATTTTAAAGACATTTTAGAAATTACAAAACCAGTTAGTTCTTGACATAAATAAGGAAATGAAAGTGGAATTTCTGAAGTATTATGCTTTGTTTTTTAAACCTGAGATTTGACATCGGAAGTTTTATCAAGAAAGATTCAGTCTCTCTCATTAGACAGGAAGAATTTTTTGAAATGAGACTTTGCTAATGAAAAGGAAGCTTCTTTCAGTGGAGCAGAATCATAGACCAGCCTGTTTTAAAGAATAGAATAGAATAGAATAGAATAGAATAGAATAGAATAGAATAGAATAGAAAGAATAGAATAGAATGGATGAGGTTGGTAGAGACCTTCAAGATCATCGTGTCCAACCTATCACCCAACATCATCTAATCAACTAAACCATGGCACCAAGCACCCCATCCAGTCTCCTCCTAAACACCCCCAACGATGGTGACTCCACCACCTCTGTGGGCGGCACATTCCAATGGGCAATCACTCTCTCTATGAAGAATTTCTTCCTAACATCCAGCCTAAACTTCCTCTGGCACAGTTTGAGACTATGTCCTCTTGTTCTGGTGCTGGTTGCCTGAGAGAGGAGGCCAACCCCCACCTGGCTACAACCTTCCTTCAGGTAGCTGTAGAGAGTAATAAAGTCTCCACTGAGCCTCCTCTTCCCCAGGCTAAGCAACCCCAGCTCCCTCAGCCTCTCCTCATAGGGCTTGTGCTCCAAATCCAAATCCAGCTTTGTTGCCCTCCTCTGGACATGTTCCAGCACTTCAACATCTTTCCTAAACTGAGAGGCCCAGAACTGGACACAGGACTCAAGGTGGGGCCTAACCAGTGCTGTGTACAGGGTTGTTATAGGTTATTGCTTGTTCTGATATTCTGTTTTCTATGGCATTATGACAAGCCAACTGAATCACAAATTTCATAATGTGTTCTAAGATTATTATTATAAAGCCTCTTTGTTTATCTCAGTGTGTTTACTTCCCCTTTCAAAGCCTCACAGTATTACAGTATCACTAAGATTGGAAGAGATCTCAAAGATCATCAAGTCCAACCTGTCACCACAGACCTCATGACTAGACCACGGTACCAAGTGCCACGTCCAATCCCCTCTTGAACACCTCCAGGGACGGTGACTCCACCACCTCCCTGGGCAGCCCATTCCAATGACAAATGACTCTCTCCGTGAAGAACTTTCTCCTCACCTCGAGCCTAAACTTCCCCTGGCATAGCTTGAGACTGTGTCTCCTTGTTCTGGTGCCGGTTGCCTGGGAGGCATTACAGACTGATTTAAAGCTACTGGTAATAAACAAATATAAAGCCTAAATAACAACCACTGAGGTGCTCCCAACCTCTCTCTTTCTCTCTTAATTAATTAGGATAAGAAATTTAATGCATAGGAATTGAAAAACAAACAGGGAAAGCACTAAAGAGTAGGGTGCAGATGTAGCTATGCACTTTCACTTGTAAACCTAAACTTGATAAACATTCCTGCAATAAACTTAGTGTAACACTAAGCCATTACTGACCTACTGTTGCTGCAGAGCAACAAGTGGGAGAGAGGTTGCATTGCATCTCTGTATCTGTTAGTTGCCCCGGAAGTTTTCTGAAGAAGTGAACAGGAGAGAAGCAACACCCAGTGATCAGCCAGATAATCTGACTCAGACATGTATGGCAAAATAATCTACAACATGCAGGTGCCTGCAGGAGTGACACAGTGGTATTTCAATGCATTTGGAGGGCAGCATGTCAGCTGTAATTGTATCAGACTGGCCTTGCTATACTCGGAGCTCCCTAATTAAAAATGCCATGCTTGCTTTCTTCATCCAGTTGAGGCTGACCTTGGACATTACAGATGACATTTCAAGCAATTCTTTTGCCAGCTGCATGAGAGAGATCATTAGCAAAGCAGAAAACAAAATGCAGGGACTGCCACATTGTATCAGACCTGCATTTCATCATGTCCTGTATCATGTCCCTGTTAACAGCCTGTTTCAGGAGCTTCAGGGAAGGGGAGAAAAGCTATGCCACAGCAAAGCTGTGGATCACCTCTTCCACAAGGAAAATGTGGCTGGTGCTTCAACATCTTCTCTCAGTCAGAAAAGTAAGAAATGCAGCCCTGGCATTTAGGGATATAGCTTTTGAAGCAGAAGACAATGAGGCTTAATTCCCTGTGTTATGTGATCAGTACAAAAGGGAAGAGGTAGTGAAAGAAGCTTTCACATTACCTTACCTGCACCTCACACAGGTGCTTAAATTTAGGCATTGTGAATATGTTTCCTGGGCTGGCTTACTTTGCAAGAATGGCTTCTACCTCTTTCCAACTAAAAAGGCACCTACCAGATACTGTTCTCTTAAGAGGGCAGAAGTGTCGCATGTACGTACTCATACCATCCTCAACAGCACTGGGATTCATGTTCCAAGAAGTGTATGGGGCTCTGACAACTTCAGTGCAGGAGATAGATCTGCTCTGATCAGTGAATGTGTGGTGCTGTAGCACTGAAGTTATACCACATGGTTTTTCAGAACAGGAAGATAATGAATTGAGCATTGATAGTGCCTTACTTCAGACCAGAGAGGCCATTTCATCTGAGCTCCATCTATGGTCTGGAGAAAGAGACAGCTTCTCCAGGGTGTGATAAAGAGCAATTAAACTAAATCTATCTTCTCAACTAACTCATATGTGAGTCTAGCTCTTTTTGATGTCTGTAGTAAGCCTTAATTGATAAACTCAGGAGAGTCTATTTTGTGGGTCCTCTGTTGTTCAGTTTATCTGCAAGAAAAACCCTGTCCACTTATATCTCAATCTAATACAGCTGATCCAAGTGATTTGCTAGAACCAAACAGTATCCCAGGTAAAAGTCATACAAATAACAGAAATCTAAACTTTCCAGAGGTATAAAACATTGAAATGGAAAGAGCTAAAAAAGGTAATAGCAGGCAGAGTTAGTGCCCCTACTTTTCTGTCATCTGTGGATATTTGGCTTGGACACCTTTCAGATAAATATTACACACCTGCCCATCCTCATAATTCTTCCACAGACATCTTTGAGAAGAGCAATGCATCAAGTGCCACCACACCTTCTCATCACTCTGAATGAGTGCATGCATCTTCAGTTTGAATGGCAACTGGAGATCATGAACCTTTGATCTGAAATGAGAGGAGTGCTTTTAGGACTGTCTGTCAACAAATAAACATTTATGTTAAATGTTGTGTCCTTCTCCATTTCTGTCAGTTCCTCTGCTTCCCACTGGCTTACATGAACCTTCATAAAGTATTGATTTCTGTAAGCTAAACAGGCTGGCTGGCAAAGCAACACAGATTGAAATAATTTGGTATGGAAGATGAAGTTGCTGAAGTAAAATGGACTGTTTTGAAACCATACTTAAGCAGTTATCAGTGTAACTCAGCAAGCAACCATTCCACAACACAGAATCTTGATAGATGTGCCCAATTTCTGACTGCAGCTTAATTACAGACAAAACACATTGTCCGATGTTGTAAAATGCCCACCCCTTTGATAAAAAAAACACTCCACACGTTCTATATTGTCATAGGAACACTCTGCTTCTCAGTTTGGCTTATTGTCAATGACTACAGAGGAAAACAGAGAACAAAGGTTCATGTGTTGTATTATGAGTTTTTGCAGCAGGTGGGCTTACTTTTCACTATTTTCAGGCAGGACCGTTAAAGCCCAAAAGCTATTATGCTTTTGCAGAGTTAGAGTAGATGCTGAATTTAACTGGGAATTCAAACCGGGAAATTAAATTTCTCGCATGTTGATTCAAATAAACAAGAAAATGTGGAAATCTAGGGCAGAAAGAAAGGAGAAGATGATAAATTAACTGAAAAACTTTATTTACAGGTGATGTATGATGGTCAACCTAAAATATAAAACATGTTACTTTGAATCCTGAATGAGCATAATTACATTTTTCAGTGAAAGTTTTGGCAATCCTTGTCATGATCTACAAGATAAAGAGTGGTGAAAGTGTTTTTTATTCTGAAAAAAATGTTACCAATCTGATAATTTTTTTTTCTTCACTTTTTCAGATATTGAAAGTTTTACATACACCTAATTAACATGCATTCTGAGTTATCTTGAATGCAAAGGATTTAGTGGAAACCTTTTTAGGCTGTTGTGCTGTAAAAGATCAGTGAAGAATAAATAAAAGGCTGATAAATATTTGATGTGTTTCTTTGTGCTCAAATGCATAAGAGCTCTGCCAAAATGCAGAGGTTAGTCTAGCTAAGTATATCATTGGGATTTCAAAACCCCCTTGCTTCTGCTGTACTTTGAACACATTAAGAAGCTTGAAAGTAATATAGAACTAGTATCACAGTGGGTAGCAATCTATTGATCAAATCTTTAAAACATGCAGTACAGCATAAAGTACAAGAAAAGCACACAAGAGCAAATGAGTAAAACAAATTGAACATCATATAGCAACACACTAACTCGTTGAATAACATTAGGGTTAGAGTGAACTTCAGCCCAGCAGAAATTTGAAAATAAAGCTTAAAAAAAGCTTTAAAGCTCTAAAAACCTTTGTTAATTTATCCTCTTGTTAAAGCAAAAAGAAAATCAAAACAAATGAAAACAACAACAAAAATAAAACAGACAAAGAAATGTAAAGAAAAAAAGAAAAAAATTACAAAAAAGGAAAAAAGAAAGTAGGGATAAGTTAGTAAGTTTAGCAATATTAGAAGAAAACCTTTATTAGAATAAACCAAACCAGGTTGGAAGAGACCTTCAAGATCATCGTGTCCAACCCATCAACCAATCCAACCCACCCAAACAGCTAACCCATGGCACTAAGTACCCCATCAAGTCTCCTCCTGAACACCTTCAATGACGGCGACTCCACCACCTCCCTGGGCAGCCCATTCCATAGCGCAATCACTCTTTCTGTATAGAACTTCTTCCTAACATCCAACCTGAACCTCCCCTGGCGCAGCCTGAGACTGTGTCCTCTTGTTCTGGTACTGGGTGCCTGGGAGAAGAGACCATCATCCACCTGTCTACAACCTCCCTTCAGGTAGTTGTAGAAAGTGATAAGGTCACCCCTGAGTCTCCTCTTCTCCAGGCTAAGCAACCCCAGCTCCCTCAGTCTTTCCTCATAGGGCTTGTGTTCCAAACCCCTCACCAACTTTGTTGCTCTTCTCTGGACTCGTTAAAGCAAGTCAACATCCTTCCTAAACTGAGCTAAAAAGGACATTTTAAAATCAATCTTTAGTCTGATTACCATGAAAAAGGATAACTGTTGTAGGTAAAATGCAAGAATGTTAAAATAAAAATAAGAAGATTCAAATCACAGAAGTAAACTTAGAGGCTGCATATCTACTGCTGGAATTAGTAATTCCAAGTATGCCACAATTCAGAGAGAAGCAGAAGGAAGATTTGCCACCTTGTGATCTCCCATAGATGCCATATTTACATCAGGAAACATCCACAAGGAAAAATAATGTTTCTCTCCCCAGTTTTGATCTTATATATAAAACCTCCTCAGGAGATGGAACAGATCCTGACTTTTTCTAAGGAGACAAATGGACATAAGATGGATTATCTTAAATATGTAAGATTAATTTCTTTACCAATTTAGAATAGAACAGAATAGAAGAGAATAGACCAGGTTGGAAGAGACCTTCAAGATCATCGCGTCCAACCCATCAACCAATCCAACCCACCTAAACAACTAAACCATGGCACCAAGCACCCCATCATGTCTCCTCCTGAACACCTCCAATGACGGTTACCTCGACCACCTCCCGGGCAGCCCATTCCAATGGGCAATCACTCTCTCTGCATAGAAATTCTTCCTAACATCCAGCCTAAACCTCCCTGGTGCAGCCTGAAACTGTGTTCTCTTGTTCTGGTACTGGCTGCCTCCGCCTGTCTACAACCTCCCTTCAGGTAGTTGTAGAGAGCAATAAGGCCACCCCTGAGCCTCCTCTTCTCCAGACTAAGCAATCCAAGCTCCCTCAGCTTGTCTTCATAGGGCTTGTTGCCCTTCTCTGGACTCGTTCCACCAAGTCAACATCCTTTCTAAACTGAGGGGCCCAGAACTGGACACAGAAGGTGTGGCCTAAAGTTTGTTCCTGACTTAGCTTGGACAGCTACCTGAAAGGAGTTGGTTGTGAGGTGGGTGTTGGTCTCTTCTCCCCATTATGGTTATTCATGTTTAATAATTGGCAGAACGATTAATAACTTTTTAATAATCACTTTATTTATAAAAAGTCCCAGCAAAAAATAATAATAAAACCTATTTTCTGATTTGAAATATTCATTTGTGGAAAGGTATCTCACAATCAGGAACATGTAACAATTTTAAAAATATTAGTAAAAACCAGAAACAACAAACAGTAATTTAAACTGTAAAGACAAACCTCCAAACTTCAGCAATATGACAGCTTTGCCCACAAAGGGTGAACTCTAGAACTTTCCCAATGGAATGGCTAGGGCAACAGAACCTTTTAACACATGCATATAAAAAGTCAGATTTGCTGGGTTACTCAATGCAAATCTCTCTAGTCCAGTATGTTCACCTGCTGCATTTATAATGCCAAGAATATGGAGTGTGTTTGAATTCTCACAGGCCAGTGGTGTCATTGGCATCTGCGTGTGGACACTGCTGTGCTGGGGAGTGGCTTCTTTGTGGAGAAGTTTCTTTTGAGAGTTCTCAAAAGAAACAAGTAAAACAAAAGAAGCAGCAAAACAGCACAAAGTGCTTGCAGTCATATGGAGAAAAACAGAATAAGGAACTACTGCTTCAATTTATATTCTGAGAAAATAACTGCATGGAAACAAGTTAGAGAGATCATAAATCACTTAAATTGCCTGCTTTCCAGACTCTATGGCTTTATCAGTAAGAAAATTAAGGCAGGTTGTATGTCCCAAATAGTAGCAACTAACCCTGTGATCTCCAGGTAATGACCTTGACCCACAATCCTTGCTGCAAAGCTAGTGCTGCAGAGGAGCATCAGAAGTCCTTTTCTCTTCTGTCCATCAGGGGGTCTTGGTTCAGCTCCTCACCAGCTCACAGTGTTTTTGTCTGACAGTTCTTGGGACACTTAGGTCCTGATTAAAACTCCATACCTTCAGACATCTCACTGAGCTGCTGGAATTCAGTCTCTTGCCACCAACTACCAACTCTTTCTGTAGAGAAGGGGCAGAGAGAGGCATTCCCCAAAGTCTATGTCTGTTCATAGAGAGCTGGATCACCTCGCAGAAACACCTCTGTAGTTTCCACAGTGAGGATGAAATGCTGTCATGGCTTTCCGACCAGCTACTTTTATCAGCTCACAGTTCACTGACGTTTGATGGCTCAGCTAAAAGAGTGAAATCATACAGCGTGAATGAAGGTCTCTTTCCTCCATATTATTTTCCCTTTAGTAACAGAAGAAAAAGTTGTAGTGAGAAGAGAAATTAACTTCAGAGTCACTGGCAATAAATTTCCTTCCATCTTCCAATATCATCTTTCTGTAACTAACCATGATCACAAATCAATTTAAATGAATTACCAGAAACTTGTACACAATCATTATCACACATCCAGCTTTCTTGGGCAATATCATGGTTGAACCTATGAGTTTTGTCACTGTTTTAAATTACCATTGTTTCCAAATGTCTTTTATTTAAAGTACTGTTTTTTATAGAAAGATATGAGTGACGCTTAAGTCTCATGAAGGATAAAAGCCATTTCTTTAGGAATTGTAGAAGAGTAAATTAAAATGCTTAATTACTATTTCTAAAAAAAGATTACCTTATTATTATTAAAAAAAATTACCTTCAGATAAAATTAGGCAGTTCATGTAAATTTCATCTAGTATTTTGAAATCTGTTCCATTTTTCTAGGAGGCATATGTCTAGTCTTTAACAAAAGAATACAGGCAGTTATTTTTACATCAAAGATGAAATGCAGTTTCTGCCTTACAATCAGCAATTTGAAGAAATGTATTTGATTAAACAAAATACAAACAAACAGAGGAAAAAAAACACTATACACACACACGCGCGCGCTCACACAAACACATACACACCATTTCCCTTCAGGTATTAATATTTATGGATGTGGCAGTTTTAGGCTGATGCCTAGGAAAATTTTTCACAGATTGAGTAGAAAAGTGGTAAAATGTAATGAAATTACCATTGGATGGAAAAGAAAAATGATGATAGGCTCTAAATCATGGAATCACAGAATTTCAGGGGCTGGACAGGACCTCAAAAGATCATCCAGTCCAACTCCCCTGCCAGAGCAGGATCACCTACACCAGATTACACAGGAGGACATCCAGGCAAGTTTTGCATATTTCCAGAGAGGGAGACTCCACAATCTCCCTGGGCAGCCTGTTCTGGTGTTCTGTCAACCTCACAGTAAAAACATTTTTCTTCATGTTTGCATGAAACTTCCGATGCCTCAATTTCCACCCATTACTCCTTGTGCTGTCATTGGGCACCACTGAGCTGAGCCTGGCTCCATCCTCTCAGGACTCACCCTTTACATGTTTATAAACACAAATGAGGTCACCTCTCAGTCTCCTCTTCTCTAAGCTAAAGAGCCTCAGCTCCCTCCCTCTCTTCTTGTATGGGAGATGTTCCATTCCCTTAATCATCTTCGTGGCTCTGCACTGGACTCTTTCAAGTAGCTCACTGTCTTTCTTGAACTGGGGGGCAGTGGTGGATTGAAGTCTCCCCCCAGCACTAACTTTGCCAGATCAGCTCAGTTGGAAGGAAATGGAAGCTGTATTTACAAGCAAAAACTACACTCTACAATGGAATGTAATGAATATGTACAAAATATACAGGATTTACAATATTATACAAATAGCAAACAACACAAAACCCCCCTGGTCAGAGACCAGGGAAGCCATTCCACTGCCCAACAAAAGAGAAAGGAGCAGAGAGAAAGCAGTGGTTAGACTTAACTAAACAATGCAGCCATGTCAAGGTCAGCTGAGAAGCAGACTAATCTCTCCTGAGCAAAGCAAGCAGAGAGATCAGGAAAGAGAGAGAATTCTTTAGCTACAGCCCATTTTATACTAGATATGTATCCAATGAATTTGTTTAGCATAATCTTTAGTTTTTTCTTTTTACACCCAATAGTGATTTATTTATATTTTTCTACTTTTCTGCTCAAAATCTCTAATTAAATTTTAAAGGCATAGCCTAAAACCGCCACAGGGGCCCAGAATTGGACACAATATGCCAGATGCAGCCTCACCAGTGCAGAGTAGAGGGGAAGGAGAATCTTTTTCAATCTACTGGTCACACTCCTTCTAATCCACCCCAGAATGGCACTGGCCTTCTTGGCCACAAGACCATATTGCTGGCTCATGGTCATCCTTGTCATTCTTCTTGAGGTTTACAACTAACAAGCTACTCTATGTCTCTCCTCTCTTTCTCTTGTCCCAGCTACAGCAGAGAAGAGGGGGAAGAGGAGGAAGCTGTTGGTAACCCCCTGGTTTTGTCCAGGGGGTTCTTGTGTTGTGATTTTAGTTTTGCTTGTATATATATCTTCATTTGCTTTCCAATTGACCTGGTCTGGCAAATTTTATTTTGGGGGTATTTTCTCCAAATTAGCTGGGGGGTAATTTTCAACCCACCACAATGGAGTTCACATTTGATCTTGATTAATAGACTTTTAATATGTCACAGACCTGTGTTTTGTTATGGGTTCTTTGATTTTTTGGTTATGGGTGATCTTATATTTACAGTCATCTTGTATATTGCTGAGCTTCATATTCCCTTAGGATTAAGATACAATTACTATACTGGCATGTTGCCCAGTGTTAATATCTCTAATAACTATAAAAAGCAAGAACAAGTTGTTAAGCTAGCCAAGCTAGCTGGCTTAACATGGGAGAGGAAGCTTTTATTCCAGTGATGCTGGAATGAAACTCTATGCTGTGTGAGTGACTTTGATCACTTGCCAAAACCACCTGATTTTAAAGACAACATCATTGCTGGTTATTTGCATGGAAGATATAGATCTTCCCACTACTGTAAGTAAATCTTCTTATTCTACGTCTGCCTTCTATCCTGGCATGATGGACTGCTGGCAAACAGAGGCTGAGAATATCATCCTGTTTTGTGTCAAAAAACTCATGCACTTTCAGGCAGTACTTTCAAGCTCTTTTAGTTATTGAATAACATGTTCAGATACAAGCATTGGGGCTTAATAAATCTACCAATACATTCAATGAAGACAAAATTAAATTAATTTGTCTGGTTTTGATCAAGGACAAGCAGAGCTGCCATGCATTTCTATTACAAAATAAGGAAGTTATGCTTTTTGTTTAGAACAACTCAGAAAAAACAAAAAATGTCCCTTTCTATTTATTTAATATAAGGAAGAGAGAAGAGAAGAGAAGAGAAGAGAAGAGAAGAGAAGAGAAGAGAAGAGAAGAGAAGAGAAGAGAAGAGAAGAGAAGAGAAGAGAAGAGAAGAGAAGAGAAGAGAAGAGAAGAGAAGAGAAGAGAGAAGAGAAGAGAGAAGAGAAGAGAAGAGAAGAGAAGAGAAGAGAAGAGAAGAGAAGAGAAGAGAAGAGAAGAGAAGAGAAGAGAAGAGAAGAGAAGAGAAGAGAAGAGAAGAGAAGAGAAGAGAAGAGAAGAGAAGAGAAGAGAAGAGAAGAGAAGAGAAGAGAAGAGAAGAGAAGAGAAGAGAAGAGAAGAGAAGAGAAGAGAAGAGAAGAGAAGAGAAGAGAAGAGAAGAGAAGAGAAGAGAAGAGAAGAGAAGAGAACCAGGTTGGAAAGGAACTTTGAGAACATCGTGCCCAACCTATCATCAAACACCATCTAATCAACTAAAACATAGTTTATAGTTTCATAGTTTCATTCAGGGTTGGAAGGGACCACAAGGATCATTTAGTTCCAACCCCCCTGCCATGGGCAGGGAAACCCCACACTAGATCAGGCTGGACAGAGCCTCAGCCAGCCTGGTCTTAAACACTCCCAGGGACGGGGCCTCGACCACCTTCCTGGACAACCCATTCCAGGGTCTCACCACTCTCATGGTGAAGAACCTCCTCCTCACATCTAGCCTGAATCTCCCCACCTCCAGCTTCATTCCATTCCCCCTAGTCCTATCACTACCTCAGATCCTGACAAGTCCTTCCCCAGCCTTCCTGTAGGCCCCCTTCAGATACTGGAAGGCCACAATTAGGTCGCCTCGGAGCCTTCTCTTCTGCAGACTGAACAGCCCCAACTCCTTCAGTCTGTCCTCATAGAAGAGGTGCTCCAGCCCTCTGATCATCCTCATGGCCCTTCTCTGGACACCTTCCAGCACCTCCACATCCCTCTTGTAATAGGGGCTCCAGAACTGGACACAGTACTCCAGGTGGGGTCTCACCAGGGCTGAGTAGAGGGGGAGGATCACCTCCCTCGACCTGCTAGCCACACTTGTCCTGATGCAGCCCAGGATCTGATTGGCTTTGCAGGCTGCAAGTGCACATTGAGAGCTCATGTTGAGCTTTTTGTCCACCAGCACCCCCAAGTCTCTCTCCTCAGGGCTACTTTCCAGCCAGTCACTGTCCAGCCTGGATTTGTGCCTGGGATTGCCTCGACCCAGATGCAGGACCCTGCACTTGCTCTTATTGAACTTCATGAGGTTGGCTTGTGCCCACCTCTCCAGCCTGTCAAGGTCCCTCTGGATGGCCTCCCTTCCCTCCAGCGTGTCTGCTGCACCACACAGCTTGGTGTCATCAGCAAACTTGCTGAGGGTGCACTCAATGCCACTGTCCATGTCACCCACAAAGATGTTGAACAAGACAGATCCCAGGACTGATCCCTGAGGGACTCCGCTTGTCACTGGCCTCCACTGGGACATGGAGCAATTGACAGCCACTCTTTGGGTGCGGCCATCAAGCCAGTTCCTTATCCATCTAGTGGTCCCCCCATCAAACCCATGTGTCACCAGTTTGGAGACCAGGATGTGGTGCGAGACAGTGTCGAAGGCTTTGCTCAGGTCCAGGTAAATGACATCAGTTGCTCGCCCCTCATCTATTAATTTTGTCACCTGCTCATAGAAGGCCACCAGGTTGGTCAGGCAGGATTTGCCCTTGGCAAAGCCATGCTGACTGTTCCCAATCACCTCTTCACTATTCTTTTGAGCGAGTAGTGACTCCAGGAGGATCTGCTGCATGATCTTTCTAGGCACAGAGGTGAGACTGACTGGCCTGTAGTTCCCTGGTTCCTCCTTCTTACCCTTTTTGAAGATGGGGGCAATGTTTCCCCTTTTCCAGTCTGTGGGGACTTCACCAGATTGCCATGACTTTTGAAATATAATGGAGAGGGGTTTAGCAACCTCATCTGCCAGTTCTCTCAGTACCCGTGGGTGTATCCTGTCGGGTCCCATGGACTTGAACACTTTTAGGTTCTTCAGATGATCATGAACCTGGTCTGCACTTACAACATGGCACCAAGCACCCCATCCGGTCTCTTCCTAAACACCTCCAGTGATGATGACTCCACCACCTTGCTGGGTAGCACATTCCAACAGCCAATCTCACTTTCTGTGAAGAACTTCTTCCTAACATCCAACCTAAACCTCCCTTGGTGAAGTTTATGACTGTGTCCTCTTGTTCTGGTGCTGATTGCCTGGGAGAAGAGACCAACCCCCAACTGGTTACAGCCTCCCTTCAGGTAGCTGTACAGAGCAATAAGGACTCCCCTGAGCCTCCTCTTCTCCAGGCTAAGCAACCCCAGCTCCCTCAGCCTCTCCTCACAGGGATATGCTTTCTTGCCAGTTTTGTTGCCCTCCCCAGCTTTGATGTCATTCTCTGGACATGTTCCAGCAACTCAACATCTTTCCTAAACTGAGGGGCCCAGAACTGGACACAGGACTCAAGGTGTGGCCTAACCAGTGCTGAGTACAGGGGCACAAATACCTCCTTGCTCCTCCTGGCCACTCTATTCCTGATGCAGCCGGTGCCATTGGCCTTCTTGGCCACCTGGGTACACTGCTGGCTCATGTTCAGCCAGCTGTCAAACAGTACCCCCAGGTCCCTTTCTGCCTGGCCACTCTCCAGCCACTCTGACCCAAGCCTGTAGCACTGTGTGGGGCTGTTGCGGCCAGTGTGTAGAACCCGGCACTTGGATGTGTTAAATCTCATGCCATTGGATTCTGCCTATCTGTCCAGCCTGTCAAGGTCCCTCTGCAGAGCTCTCCTACCCTCTAACAGATCAACTCCTTCTCCCAGCTTGGTGTCATCAACAAATTTACTGATGATGGACTCAATCACAGTATCACAGTATCACAGTATCACTTAGGTTGGAAAGGACCTCGGGGATCATCGAGTCCAACCTATCAACACAGACCCCATGCCTAGACCATGGCACCAAGTGCCACGTCCAATCTCCCCTTGAACGCCTCCAGGGTCGATGACTCAACCACCTCCCTGGGCAACCCGTTCCAATGCCGAATGACTCGCTCGGTGAAGAACTTCCTCCTCACCTCGAGTCTGAACCTCCCCTGGCGCAGCCTGAGACCGTGTCCCCTCGTTCTGGTGCTGGCTGCCTGGGAGAAGAGGCCAACCCCTCCTGGCTACAACCACCCTTCAGGTAGCTGTAGAGGGCAATGAGGTCACCCCTGAGCCTCCTCTTCTCAGGCTAAACAATCCCAGCTCCCTCAGCCTCTCCTCATAGGGCTTGTGTTCAAGGCCTCTCACCAGCCTTGTTGCCCTTCTCTGGACACGCTCAAGTGTTTGATGTCCTTCTTAAATTGAGGGGCCCAGAACTGGACACAGTACTCTAGGTGCGGCCTAACCAAAGCAGAGTACAGGGGCACAATGACCTCCCTGCTCCTGCTGGCCACACTATTCCTAATGCAGGCCAGGATGCCATTGGCCCTCCTGGCCACCTGGGCACACTGCTGGCTCATATTCAGGTGGCTGTCGATCAGCACACCCAGGTCCCTCTCTGTTTGGGAGCTCTCCAGCCACTCCGACCCCAGCCTATAGCTCTGCATGGGATTGCCATAGCCAAAGTGCAGCACTCGGCACTTGGACTTGTTGAATGACATCCCATTGGACTCTGCCCATCTGTCCAGTCGGTCGAGGTCCCTCTGCAGAGCCTTTCTACCCTCTAACTGACTAACATCTGCCCCTAACTTTGTGTCATCTGCAAACTTGCTGATGACTGACTCTACTCCTTCATCCAGATCATCAACGAATATGTTGAAGAGGACAGGGCCCAGCACTGATCCCTGGGGGACACCACTAGTGACTGGTTGCCATCTGGATGTGGCACCATTCACCTCCAGTCTCTGGGCTCGGCCCTCCAGCCAGTTCCTAATCCAGCTCAGATTGCTCCCATATCCAAGCCATGGGCTGAGAGCTTGGCCAGGAGTTTGCTGTGGGGAATGGTATCAAAGGCCTTGCTGAAGTCCACGTAGACTACATCTACAGCCTGCCCCATATCCACCGGGCAGTCACCTGTTTGTAGAAGGAGATCAGGTTGGTCAGAGAGGACCTGCCCTTCCTAAATCCATGCTGGCTGGGCCTGATCCCTTGGCCATCCTGTAAGTGCTGTGTGATTGCACTCAAGATCTGGTCCACCCGGACTTCAGCAAGGCCTTTGACACCGTCCCCCACAGCAAACTTCTGGCTAAGCTGTCAGCCCGTGGATTGGACCACTACACTTTGTGCTGGGTTAGGAACTGGCTGGAGGGCTGGGCCCAGAGAGTGGTAGTGAACGGTGCCACATCCAGCTGGAGGCCAGTCACCAGTGGTGTCCCCCAGGGATCAGTGCTGGGCCCTGTCCTTTTCAACATATTCATCGATGACCTGGATGAAGGGGTAGAGTCAGTCATCAGCAAGTTTGCAGATGACACAAAGTTAGGGGCAGATGTTAGTCAGTTAGAGGGTAGAAAGGCTCTGCAGAGGGACCTCAACCGACTGGACAGATGGGCAGAGTCCAGTGGGATGGCATTCAACAAGTCCAAGTGCCGAGTGTTGCACTTTGGCTATGGCAATCCCATGCAGAGCTATAGGCTGGGGTCGGAGTGGCTGGAGAGCTCCCAAACAGAGAGGGACCTGGGTGTGCTGATCGACAGCCACCTGAATATGAGCCAGCAGTGTGCCCAGGTGGCCAGGAGGGCCAATAGCATCCTGGTATGCATTAGGAATAGTGTGGCCAGCAGGAGCAGGGAGGTCATTGTGCCCCTGTACTCTGCATTGGTTAGGCCGCACCTTGAGTACTGTGTCCAGTTCTGGACCCCTCAGTTTAAGGACATCGAAACACTTGAACGTGTCCAGAGAAGGGCAACAAGGCTGGTGAGAGGCCTTGAGCACAAGCCCTATGAGGAGAGGCTGAGGGAGCTGGGATTGTTTAGCCTGGAGAAGAGGAGGCTCAGGGGTGACCTCATTGCCCTCTACAACTACCTGAAGTGTGGTTATAGCCAGGAAGGGGTTGGCCTCTTCTCCCAGGCAACCAGCACCAGAACAAGAGGACACAGTCTCAAGCTGCACCAGGGGAGGTTTAGACTTGAGGTGAGGAGGAAGTTCTTCACTGAGCGAGTCATTCGGCATTGGAACGGGTTGCCCAGGGAGGTGGTTGAGTCATTGACCCTGGAGGCGTTCAAGGGGAGATTGGACGTGGCACTTGGTGCCATGGTCTAGTCATGGGGTCTGTGTTGATAGGTTGGACTCGATGATCCTCGAGGTCCTTTCCAACCTAAGTCATACTGTGATACTGTGAAGATGACCTGTTCCATAATCATACCTGGCACTCAGTTGAGGCTGACAGGTCTGGAATTCCCTGGCTCATCCAACCGGCCCTTCTTGTGGATGGGCACAATGTTGGCCAGCTTCCAGTCATCTGGGACCTCTCCAGTAAGCCAGGACTGTTGAAAAATGATGGAGAGTGGCTTGGCCAGCTCATCTGCCAGCTCTCTCAGCACCCTAGGATGGATCCCATCTAGTCCTATGGACTTGTGGGGATCCAAGCAGCTAAGGCGATCTCTAACTACTTCCTCCTGGATCATGGGGAAGCTATACTGCTCCCTGCCTCCATCTGCCAGCTCAATACGGTATTTAGTTCACCTTGTTTCTTTCCTGTTGCGTTTGCACATTGTCTCAGCTAACCTTCACTGGTGCTGGATACTGCAGTGGCAGTGGATACAGTGCAGATGCAGCTTCACCTGTGCCAAGTTCTAGAGGCAATGGAAAGTATCACAGTATCACAGGACAAGAGATAGGCCTGGAGAGTCAGGTAGACCACTACTCAGAACAAAAATATATGTAAGTAAGGAGCTTCTCACTTGATGTGACCAAAGTAGTTTAGAAAAGCCTGTTCTGCTTTTGCTTTCCCCTGAGATCTGCATGAAGAAACCCCAGTGGAGGGAAAGAGTCATTGGCCAGCTTCCTGTCTTCTGGGACCTCTACAGTGAACCAGGACTGGTAAAAAAGTGATGGAGAGTAGCCCAAACAGCTCATCTGCCAGCTCTCTCAGCACCCTAGGATGGATCCCTTCCAGTCCCATGGACTTGTGGGGATCCAAGAGGTTAAGGACATCTCTAACTACTTCCTCCTGGACCACAGGGGAACTATACTGCCCCCTGCCTCCATCTGCCAGCTCAGGAGGCCAGTTCTCTGGAAGACAACCTATCCTGCTTTTAAAGTTTGAGGTAAAGAAGGTGTTAAGTACCTCTGCATGTTCCTCATCTCTTGTTACTATGTTCCCCTCCGTGTCCACCAAGGAGTGGAGGTTGTCCTTGCCCCTCCTTTTGCCATTAATATATTTGTAGAAGGATTTTTTCTGTCCTTCACAGCAGAGGCCAGTTTAAGCTCTAAATGGGCCTCTCTAATTTTTTTCCTGCATGACCTAGCAACATCCTTAAACATTCTATGAGTTGCCTCACTTTCCTTCCAAAGATGGTACACCCTCTTTTTTCCCTTAATTCGTTCAGAAGTTCATTACCCTTCCAGGCTATCTGCCCCGACAGCTCATCTTCCAGCATATTGGCACAGCCTGTTCCCGCGCCTTCAACAGTTCTTCCTTGAAGCAGGTGCAGCCCTCCTGGACCCCTTTATCTTTAAGGGCTGTTTCCCAAGGTACCTTCTGAGTTAGTTCCTTGAGTAACCTGAAGCCCGCCCTCCAGAAATCCAGAGTGGAGGTTTTGTTGCTGCCCCTCTTAGCTTGACTGAATACTGAAAACTCAATTATTTCATGGTCACTGGACCCCAGACAGCCTCCAACCACCACATCTCCCACCATGGAGCTAAGGTGTGGAATTAGTGAGCAAAAGCTTAAAGAACAGAAGAAATACAATTGTAAAGGGTCAGGAGAGGTTGTAACACACTCTGATGCACTAAACAGTGCCTTCTCAATTTTAGGTCCCAGGGGAGCAATCAGGAGGTGAAAGCCCAGAGAAAGACTCTGGAACTCACATTGGAGATGCAACCCCAAGGTCCCATTACACAACAGACACAAGGATCTGCTTTGAGTAGAGGTCCAGGGAAGGGGATCTGAGACTGGCAATGACACAAAAGGAGAGGCTAGATGCCATTGTGACTGGTTTCTGTGCTAAGCATGAAGCAATAAGGTGATTGGAAGAGTTGAGGTCAGGCTCTGATATTTAATGTTTTTAAATGGGAAACTGAAATAATTTATTTCAAAGATTTTGGCTTTAATTTACTTTGCACTTTCAGGTGATTTTGGAGGAATTTCCTGAGTAGAAGAACAGTTCTCTGACTCTGAAATGTTAACAATGCTCACATTTCACTAGAAACTAAAATTAGTCCCTTCTAGATGGCTTGAAGGCTGAAGAATTAGCAATTAAATCATTTGCCACACATACACCTAGCAAAGTATTTAAAGTATAATTAAATTTTCTGCTCCACCAGAGCCAAGATATGAATTCACATAGGCTTCTTTTACATCACTGGATGAGTGAATAGCAATTAAATGGGTCATTCAACAACTGCCACTTTGTTGGCTGGTGGTACATGCATTTGTGATGTTTGGAGGGAGGTTCTCAAAGTCACTTTGGAGGCTTTCAGTAGCAAAAGAATAGTCCATTCCATGGGAAAAACACTGTCCTGTGAGAAGGTGGGGGAACACTGTCTTACTACAAACAGCTTGGTCCCTGTTGTTTTGTGGTGCAAGACAATATTTTGCAGGAAAGGTCATTTAGATCTGAAACTGAATATCAGCACTTAACAATGAGAATTCTCAAATGTCAAAGCAGGTGAGAAAAACATCTGAACCTTCACTTTCTACACCTAGAAACACAGAAGTCACACTTCTACCTCCTCTTACAGACTTAGTTGTAAGCATTCTTAAGGTAAAACCATCATGAAAATTAATTGCACCTTTCTTTCTATTGCCAAAATGAAATAATTCCTGTACTTTCTGAAAAATATCTATGTTCTCCAAGAGGAAAATGACTGGAAGAACTACAAGGGCCTCTTCCAGTAACACCAATGATATGAAGATAATTGTCAGTAGAGATATGCTATGAAAAACATATTTACAGTAAATGTGAAACACCTGTGCTATAGGTAGAAATTGTCATTAATTGTTGTTATTTCTGTTTCACATGTAAATGTCTGTCTTTATCACAGAATCTGTTTCATATGTAAATGACTGGCATTATCACTAAATCAAAACATTTTTTTAACCTCAAAGGGAACTCTGTTAGTGACATGGTAAGGACATAAATTCATACCTTTTCACTGGCCTCAAGAAGAATTTAGCCAACACAAATCTATAAAATAAAGAGATACTGAGGAATTCCAGTTACTCATTCCTTCCTTGATGATGATCAGAGGGCTGGGGCACCTCTCCTATGAGGACAGACTGAAAGAGTTTGGGCTGTTCAGTCTGGAGAAAAGAAGGTTCCAAGGTGACCTTATTATGGCTTTCCAGTGTCTGAAGGGGGCCTGCAAGAAGGCTGGAGAGGGACTTGTCAGGATCTCAGGCAGTGATAGTACTAGGGGGAATGGAATGAAGCTGGAGGTGGGGAGATTCAGTCTGGACATGAGGAGGAAGTTCTTCACCATGAGAGTGGTGAAGCCCTGGAATGGGTTGTCCAGGGAGGTGGTCGAGGCCCCGTCCCTGGAGGTGTTTAAGAGCAGGCTGGATGAGGCTCTGGCCAGCCTGATCTAGCGTGAGGTGTCCCTGCCCATGGCAGGGGCGTGGAGCTAGATGATCCTTGTGGTCCCTTCCAACCCTGACTGATTCTATGATTCTATGATTGTAGCAAGGAACTTAGTTGCAGAGAAGAACTGAAGAAGAAATATGCCTGTTCTACTGGGTGTGCTCATGAGATCTGTGATTTGTCACCCATGCTCAGACTAACTGGTTTTACTATAACTGGTGCATGTTTAAACTATTTTTAGGGTAGATGTACACTTATGACTAGGCTGCATTCTATCCTGGGATATAATATTCCTGTGAGTCCATTACAAGTGCATATCCAAGCAAACAAACAAAACAGAAGTACTTCCAGAATTGCATGCTATTTGTCATCTTGAGAGTGGTCAGATTTTTTCTTTCCTTAAAACTCTCAAATAGTAGGTTACAATGAACAGTCTCAGACTTCCATATTGCTGATTCCTTTTATGTTCAAAAGGAAAATAATCCTTGAATGTTTATGCCTTTAGTCCCTTGAAAAGATGAGATTTAACTCCCAGGAACCAATTGAGACATTCTGCTTGATAGTATCAACATCTGTGGAAGGTGAGACACTTGTAGCACCAAATGCCTTGTAGATTGCATGTCTTGCAGTGCCCTGGACACTTCTGGAGAGACATACAACATCATTTCTGTTTCCCATTTCCTCAAAAGTAGTCGTGAATCATCAATAAAAGATTTCTAAACTTCTTGTCCTACCTGTAAACCAGCCTCATAAACATTTTAGCGGTCCTGGATCTGTAGCAGGTTATAAAGGGCTTCTTCTAGTCACAAACTCAAACCTTTGGGAAATTTGGGAACATTTGGATGGGAGTTTGCAGAAATCTTATCATCTGCTACCATCCCTCTTTCCTCCCCCAGTAGAACTAAATAAATGTATAAAAGCCTTTTCATCTGCTTGTTTACTGTTATTTATCTGAGCATGGAACTATGCTTTGTTCTTTTGGCTGGGAATGAAAAAGAAGAGTCAAGAAGGTCATGTTTCTATGTCAGTCTACACAACTTATTGCTTTTTCTAGAGAAACAAAATGAGAATCTGTCCATTTGCTTGATGAAGGGAGTGATTCACATACATATTATGACTTTACAGAAGCACAAAGGCCGTATAGTCATAAAGCACAAATCAGTATAATTAAACCTGGATATAACTAGAACAAGTGGCAGAGTGGAAAGAGACATTACAGCACTACAGGATGCTCATATTGTACAGCTCTTGTCACGGGAGAGCATAGGCAGTTAAGAGGTACCTTCTTGGCAGTGCAGCTCTCTTCAGACTGTGAGGATGGTTTAGTTTAAACCCCATACACGTTATTATCTCATATTAACCTGCATACTTTCCCAGAAACCTTTCAGTGACAAACTTTGTCATACTGCCCTTTTGCCACTTTTCCTTGCCAAAGTAACACTGTGATTGTTGTGTAAGCAAGTAAAGGAGCTTTTGGACTTATGTTTTCTTTCAGGTCTGAATATTATTAAGAAAGCTCTTAATGTGAATGAAAGGGAAACACACCAAGAAGAATGTTCTCCATTTTCCTAGAATGAAAAATGAAAAGTTAAATCTTCCAAAATTGATAAAGGAAATATTTTATGTCATTTTAATTCCTGAAATTCATGGAAAATCAATGTGGGATCAAGAGAGGTGATTCTGACACGTTACTATGGTAAGACTGCATCTCCAGCTCTGGTAACCTGAACATGGAAAGACATGGGCCTGATGGAGCGTCTCCAAAGGAGGGTCATGAAAATGACTGGGTGGCTGCAACACCTCTTCTATGAGGATAGGATGAGGGAGCTGGGCTTGTTCTGCTTGGACAATGCTACAAGGAGACCTAACAGTGCCTTCCAGTACCTTAATGGGGCTGCAAGAAGGCTGGAAAGGGACTGTTCTGAAAAGGCTGCAGTGATAGGAGGAGGGACAATGGTTTGAAATTAGAAAAGAGTAGATTTAAGTTGGACATTAGGAGAAAGTTCTTTACTGTGAGGGTAGTGAATGCTGGAACAGGTTGCCCAGGGAGGCACCTGAGGCATCATCCCTGAAATTATTCAAGGTCAGGCTTGACAGGGCTCCAAGCAACCTGATCTAATGAAGGATGTCTCTGTTCACTGCAGGTGTATTGGGCTAGGTGACCCTTGGAGGTCCCTTCCAGCTGGAACCATTCTGATTTCATGATTCTATGATTAATATAGTGTCATACTTAAGGAGATAAGAAGAGCAGTGAAAGGATAAGTCATACAGATGACCCTGCTCACCAGGCTTGCTGACAACCTTAGTAGATACAGAAAATGAGTAGTTGTCATGTAAATCCCTACACAGCTGCATCAGGGACCTGCTTAACAGAATAGAGTAGAATAGAATAGCATAGCATAGCATAGAATAGAATAGAATAGAATAGAATAGAATAGACCAGGTTGGAAGAGACCTTCAAGATTGTTGTGTCCAACCTATCATCCAACCTACCTAATTAACTAAACCATGCAACCAAGCACCCTATCAAGTCTCCTCCTGAGCACCTCCAATGATGTTGTCACGGCCTGGTGAAAATAAAGCAGCTTTAATTTTGTTAAAATTTGTGATAAAAATTTGCCTTTATTTTGAGGAAGTGAGGAAACCCCCAAAGATTTCATCCAAGGGAAATCTAGAGAACTCCTTAGTGAATCCATGTGGTTAAAGAAACCTAAGCAGCCAACACATACTGATAAAACAGGATGAATTTATGACTCAAGTGGTACAAATTTTTCTCTCTATCTCTTTTGTTTTTTGTGGTTTTGTTTTTTGTGTTTTTTTTTTTTTTTTCCCCCAGGCCTCTGGTAGAGCTAGTTGGGCAGGAAATAAGACACCAGTAATGAGGCAGTTAGAACAGAAGTCCATTATCACACATGAGAAGGTTATTCAAATGTTTCTCCTAGGAAAGAGGCATCCCAGCATGTTTGGAAAGTCTAAACTCTTTTTGAAAGCTAAATCAGGCACTCTTTAGGGAAGTCAAGCCAAAATCCATATAAGGATGAAAGAGTTGCACTACCTTCTTTCTTCCTACCACCCACTACCTGCTGAGGAACACTATCATCAGTTGTGCCAAAAGAGAAATGTCATTTACTCAGTACAAAAGCATATTTTCTCACATATTCATGGCCTTTCTGAAAAGCCTGCAGGCAAGACCACCAATATGTGCCAGAAATATCATGTATGCTCCAATGACTGTGCTTTCTACCATATATACCTGTCAAATTTATCTCAGACTGCAGTACTATAGAATGCTTAACAGACATTGATGACTTGCTTCTACAGAGTATGAGATAGCCTCAGGAAAAGAAAAAAGCATTAACATCTGTTAGGATCTTAATAGGAACCTCTGAAATGAAAGCTGTTAACTCTTTCCACAAAAAAAAAACCAAAAACCAAAAACAACCAGAAAAAAAAAAAAAAGAAGGAAAAAGGGAGATAAGATCTGAATGATAAGTGTGGAAATGGAAGGGAGAAAAAGGTCAGGAGCAGCTGAGGAATGGTGAAAGGAAAAGTGTTCTGGATTAACCAGGAATTTGTAAGGGAGAACACTTATGCTAGAGAAGTGATTGAAAAGGGAGCAACTTAAGTCAAACTTCCTCATATTTGCCTCAAACTAGAAACACAAGAACAGCCACCATGGCTCAGAAGAGCTGTGTATATAATCATAGCTGTGTATATAGTCATGTCTGTGTATATAGTCATGTTTGGAGAGGCTTATGGGTATCCAGCAACTCAAGGAACACAGACCACCTATTTTTAAAAAAATATTGAAGAATTTTAATTACAAATATTACACTTTACAGTGAAACTCACCATACTTATCACTGTCTTCCAGGGGTAGCACATAGAATATAAATAGCCTTTGCTGCTCATTGATTGATAAAAAAGCTAGAAAAATATACAAGGACTTTCATAAAATACAACACGTAGAAGTAATTTAGTTCAACACGTGACAGAAGTGAATGGAAAACTGTATTTTACAAGCAATAATGAAATGCAATTAATATATAAAAAATATACATTATTTACAATATCATACAAAAAATTTACAGGAAAGAACGTAACACAAAAAAACCCTCCTGAGGAGGATATCACCTTGGGTTCCCCCCAGCCTCTCTCCCCCTTCCCTTCTTGTCCAGTTAATGAGATGAAAAAGGAGAAAAAGAGATAAAAGGATATTAAGGGAATTCATTAGTTCAAAGCATTGTTAGAGAAAAACTAGTATGCTTATCTTACCAGTTTCAGTCCAGGGTCAGCAGCATGCACTCTGGCCAAGAAATGAAAGACAGACAGACTAAAGTTGGAGTGAGTGAGAGAAAGAATGTGAGAGATATTTGCTATGGTACGTCTCACATCTGACCAATGAAATTTGTTTAGAACTAATCTTTATTTTTCTTTTTACACCCAAACATTCAGCTAGAGAATTCTGCAGCTTTCCTTTTCTCAAAGACAAAGCCTAAGCTGTCACACTAACCAACGGAGTGTGCAAGCATTAACCACTCACAAAGATAACATTTTAAGTACAAAGCACACTGTAGCTCCAACAGAGAGATGCTGTAAAAAAGAGTGTCATGCTATTGATGAAAAGTCAAAATTAAATAATTCCACCTAATTTCCAGAATGAAGAAGATCCTTTTCCTTTTATCATAGGAATTGCATTGAGGCAATTATCTCACTGCACAAAAGTAATTAAATTTGAATAATTGTAATTGTGATGATGTGTTAAGAAGTGAGAAATAAAGCCCAGAAGAAGTGAATTTTCTATGGCTTACACAAAGCACAAGCATAGATCAAGGCTACCTTCTTAATATGTTATATTTCTTGTTTTGCACTGGCTAGAAGTAGTGTCTGTTTTGAGTATCTGCTGGGATGTCAGACAATCTCACTCTGTGATTAGGGCCACTGTAACAGAAACTTCCTCATGGTGTGGGCTGTGTGTAGATGTCAGGTAAGTGTGATCTACATTCTTGTGTGAAAGGGGGCAAAACAGGCTGGGCAACAGTAAAGTGGGAGACATGGTCTGTGGAGTTCAGCATGTATTCTCAGAAATGAGATTCAGATTTCATGCTCAGCTCATACACAGCCACAGTGATTGTTGTGAGAAGGACATCAAATTCATATAGTCCTTGCCACTATCTGTCTGTACAGACAAACTGGGAATTCAAACACCCAATCAATCACTACGAGCAGTCATGGTAACTGTGTAAAGGAATTCAGTTCAAGAGGAGATTGGACGTGACACTTGGTGCCATGGTCTAGTCATGAGGTCTGTGGTGACAGGTTGGACTCAATGATCCTCGAGGTCTCTTCCAACCTTAGCGATACTGTGATACTGTGATACTGTGATACACCTATAGGAGCAAAATAACCATATGAACATTTCCCGTGTTTTTAAATGAGTGTGTTTAAAGGTCAGTAGGCCAAAAATATACTTAAGAATATGTTTAGCTGAGAAACCTAGGCTAACTGCGTAGTAATTCACAACTCAAAACTATAAATGTCTGTAAACTCACTATAATGATTCCCTCAGCAGATGTAATTCAATTCATTTATGCACATTCAGGAGGGAGAAGTGCCAATTTCCTCCACATTTGCTTTGTGTGGTGGTTAACCATACTATTTATGCACATCACAACTTTGTCCCTAAGGTTTTAGGAGTTCAGCCTGACATGTAGGCTGAATACATGGGATTATAATATAGATACATAAAGGTTGAAAGGCAGAAATAAATAACAACCCCACATGCAGGTCACAGAGCTAAGTTCCCACACAGGCACACAGGTTACTTATCTTCTTTGAGTAAACAGTTGTGGTGGTTTGTTGGTTGGTTGGTTGTTTTCCTGTCCTTCCCCCCCCCCACCCCCTCCCCCCCCCAGTATGACTGGAACAGTTTCTAAGGCAGAAGCTATGTTCCTAGAGCTAGAGGTACAACCTGAATACAGAGAGCAAAGGGCAAGTGAAATAGATACACAGGATGAGGAACCTGGTATAGTTTCATCCTTGGCTTTGCTTCCTCACCCACAGAAGTTTTTTAAGTGGATGTGTTGTAGCTTCCAGGGTGAACAGTCTGGTGTGGACTCAGGAAGATTACCATCATTCTGCATCAGAATCTCAGTGGCTCACAACCAGGCATGCTCACCAATAACCTGACAAAGGAGTATTTGAAACAGAAAACATTACCTTCATTTGCCAAATGTAAGGAAATTTGCATGACAGACTGTTGCACAGGAAATATTTCTGCTGTGTCACAGAGGTTATGTGCTCTATCAGAAATGCAGTCCTGCATAGTGGAGAGAAAAGAGGCATGGAGGAAGCTAGTGGCACTAGGAGACAAATAACTTTATTTGAGCCCAATGTGAAAGCTACCTGGTTGTTTGTAGGTTAAAGCTGCATATATCTGGAGTATACGAATCATCAATATTTTTATGGAATTTGGTGTGAACAAGAAGTATTTAATGCTTATGCACTGTGAGTGATGAGTATGAGGGAAAAGAAGGAGGGTGGTTTTCCAGTGGAGAGAGGAGCAACAAGATGGTTACAGGAGTAGATCAGAAGGCAGGGATATTAGGATTGTCTGGAAATGTGAATATGTGCTTCTATGCCACCAGAAACTATCTGGAGAAGCTCTTTATTGTAGGTCAATACTCCTCTAGCAGCTGGATGTTCACCTCAGTTAAGTAGGACATAGAAACTTGTGGGGCTAAACATGAGGCTACCGTCAGAAGGCAGAAGTGTGGACAAATGGCTCTCATTCTCCTTCCAAACACCCATGAGAACACAGACTTTGCTCCTTGTTCCAACACAGATGTGCTAGACTGGTAAACAGATGAGTGTACAAGCAACAAGGATATGGTGTGTGTGTATGCATATGCACACCTACACACACAGTCACTGAAGTGGCATTATACAGCTTCCTGTAAGAACTTCTGAGACTTAACGTTTCAGCCATGTAGCTGCAGGATCCATTTGAGCTATGTAGCTGCAGGACCTGGAAAGCAATCTTTTGACAGTTGTTGCCCTTACATTATACTGCTTTATTTCTATTACTGACCAGAAATTACTGTGGTTTCTGCCCATATCACACTAAAACATGCAGTCTTACTCATTGTAACAGACTTGTCATAAGCAAAGAGAGTTAAATGAATATCCAAAGGTCAATACCTGCAATATTTAAGGGTCCAAAATAAAGAAAACTTGTTTTCTTCCTCCTTTAATTGTTTCTCAGCATCTTTGCACAGTTAGGATATTATAGAATATAGGATATTATAGGCTATTTTTCAGAAGCACCAAATAAGTGTGTCCTCTACAGACATCACTCAGAAGCAATGTCATGTAGGTAATAACCCCTTTGACTGCTTCCTAGGCCACAGCTAGAAAGCTCAGCAGGGGCTGCAAAGCATGAGCAACATGGAGTATACAAATTCAGCAGGTCATTGTGCCTTGAATGACCTGCTATAGCAGTAGGATGGTGCCTAAAATCATTGATATAAATCTAGGATGGGTTTAAGCAACACTTCAGGCACCAAATCATATATAAAACATGAGCTGGCTCTATGAACCAGCTGGTCTCTGAGTTGTCTGGGGCAAGATTCAGTATCTGGGCATAATGTACCTTCACCACATTACCACCCCCTTGCCCATGGGCATATGTAAGCCTTGACTATGGATTACCCTTAACAAGGTTTATCCTATATAGGCTAAGCCATATCATACCTGTTTAGTAGATTACACTTTCAAACATAGTGACTTACAATACCTTAGCACTATATGAACAGTATACAAACTTTAAACTGTATTCTTAACAGAGCATGCTGCCTTAGCAGTGAGGAACAAATGTTTGCTCCGAAACCAATATTGGTACTCTTGATTATCTCCCACCACCCCCTTGACTGAGTGATGGGGTTTGATTCCCATATGATACTGAAGCTATCAAAGTGTCTATGGAGTTTGACAATTTCCCACCCCCTTGATAGGATGGGCTCTGTCACTATGACAAGACTTCCTCAGCGTTGAGATGAGGAATAATCCTTTTCCTTTGCTTCTTTTAACATGCTAGTGATTACACTTTTCACTACTTTCTTTCTCGTCCTTGGTTTCAAGCCAAGTATCACTTCCTCAGGACATTCCATATTGAGGAGTATCCAACACCATGGATCTAGTGAGTCAGGTGAATCTCGTGAATTAGAGCGTTCCCTATCACTCTGCATATTTTCTTTCCCTCTATTGGGGTTGCAGGAACCTTGTGGGTGTTGTTTTCCAGTGCAGTATTTATGTCTGCCTGGGTTGGTGGAGGGGTATGCTTGAGAGCGTTGCTCTTCCCTTCTCTGGCCATGCAGTATCGCTTTACGGCTGACAGTATATACCTTTTGCTGGTGTCCCTCCTTGCTGGGTCTGTGGTCCCATCTGGAACTCTCCCTTTTGGAGGTCTTTTCCTGGAGCTTTGCTTTCAGGATGCTGCAGAGTTCAGCCTTATTGGCCTCTATAGCAGCTTGGCTCTTCCACATTTTTCAGTGATGCTGTGGGCTAGATTCACATCCAGAATCTGAGTCTGATGTGGTGCTCCATGTGTCTCTGGGATTGCAGTAAGCTCTCTTGCTGGGATGCTGTGCAAGCTGTTGTCGAGTCAGCTTGGATACCTTATTGGAGGAGCTTCTATTTCCTTGGTTACCTCTTGGTCTGCCATGCTGCGGGAAACTCGGTCCTCTGCTGGTTTGGGAGTCATCTAGTGATGCTAAGTTGAATCTCACCTTCTTCTTGGGGATTCACTGCTGGTTGAAGCTGGTGGTTTCATTGTCATCATCCGGTGATGTGGAGCCTAGCTTGGCTTGCCGCACTGGTACTGTAGCTGCTGACCTGTCTGGTGTGGGTGAGCTAACATTGCTCACATGCTGATGCTGAGCAGCTGCTGAATCAAAGTCAGCTGGCTTCTGCTTGTCAGCTGGAACAGACAGAATAGGAGAGCCTGGCTCTCGTGGGTAATGTGCCCTGGCTACTTCATAGATAGCAAGTGATTGCCATTGAGACTTAAAGACAGACATGGTCTCTTTTATGTGCAGCTCAAATAAACCATGAAGTCTCTGGCTTTGTGCCTCTGACTTCACCAGTTCCCTTTCCAATTGGGAAACCTTTTTGTCAAAGAATTTAATTTCCTCCTGCATCTGTCTAATACAAGATGCCATCAGGACAGTGTGTTCGCTGCTGGGTTTGCTTAGCTTTGCGAAAATGTCATCTATATTTTTACAATTTAATTTTGCCCATTCCAAGTCTGGGGCTGTAATTTTGTATCCTAAATTATGGAAATATTTCACAGCTGTGCACCCTACTCGCTGTGCCATTAATGTGGTGAAGAGGTAATTAAATTTATGAATGTGAAATATGAATCATGAAAATATTATTTTTATTAATTATCAAACTATTAATAACCGATAAATCATCAACTTATATACATGTTCTAGTGCACGTTCGTGAAATAGATTCCACAAGTGGCTTAATGTCGTGATTAGAACTTAATTGAACTATCTATAGACCCTTTCTATATTTACATAACAAAGGGTGCAGTTCCACCGCTTGGCCACTAGATGGTGACTCGATGGGAAGCGGGCGGTTTCTGGCTATACACAGCAATATTACAATCTTTCTATGCGTCAGCGCTTACTCGGCTGGACGCGGATGCTTTGAACTGAGTGCTAGTGGATGGAAAGCATGTGGAAGATATTCCATTCCCTCCAGGCAACAGGGATCGGTCCTGGTCGGCTCGCAGGGTAGGGCGGGACGACGGCGGCTGGTAGGTAGGCTCAGAGGATGTGGCAGCAGGCAAAGCTACGGGGTCAGCCCAACCACGGCGATTCTCCAGCCTTGGGGAGAGAATGTGGCTGCATTAGGTAGTGGGTTCTTGTTTACTGAGCTTAAAGGAAAAGCGGGACGCTCGGAGTGGTCCCGGGTTTGGTGCAGTATAGGCATGAACAATGCCTTAGTCTTCCCTGAGATTCACAGGGCTCAGAGTGGCACACGTGGTGGTTCCTCTCCCGCTACGGGGGGGCTAGGCGTATGTCAACTCGGTATCGATCAAGTCCCTTCTCCCCAGTAACTGGGCAGATCTTACTCTCAGGGGTCAGTCCAGTCCTCTGGTGGCACAGTGGGCTCTCCCGGTTGGTACAACTGGCTGTAGCGACACTGGGCTCCTCAGCGTTGCTAAGGTCCTCCCTCTGTGCTTCTCATGATGCAGAGGCTTTCAGTATGTGTGCCTGTATAACAGAAGCTAACAACAATAAGCTCAATGGCAAAGGCTGCAGCTCAAGAGTTGCTCTCTCGAGCAAGCGCAGAGACAAAGTAAAAGAGGAGGCAACTTGTTTACCAACTGGGGTGATACTTATAGATTCCTCGAGGCTGGGCTTGACCAATGGGCACTCTCATAAACAACTGGCTTCAGCCTATAGAAAGCGTGAAGCTAGAATTATGCCCATACTTGGTGTCAGCACGAGCACTGCATGCGCTGAGTGCATGCTGGCCTGGCTAATGCCTTGGTTTTTGTCTTCCTCCTGGAGGAGGAACTTGCCCACATGCTGGGACAAGATTCAATATCTGGGCATAATGTGCCTTCACCACAATATTCCTTTCCCAGTTTAATTTCCTGGCAGCACAGGTAATTTATTAGTATGAGAAGGCTTCCCTGGACAATGGCCCAGGCTGAGCAGATGTCTATGCTTCTGACTAGGCATCAGCTAAAGTGACAAATTTTTTTTCATATTCCCTTTTCCAAGTGGTTGTCCCTTTGATAGGTTGGGACTGATCTGGTTCATGGATGTCATTAATGCTATGTTGCTCAGCAGAGACACAAGCACAGTGTCAAAACAAACAAAAATAATGCTTGGATGGGCAGTTGACACTGAAGTTACAGGAATCCATAAAGTGAATGTGCTCTTCTGTCCTTGGAAATCTCTTCCAGACAGTCTTATCTGCCTTCCTCTTTGGTGGTTCTTTCTGTATGTGAGAAGCTGGGGGACACCTTGTCCTTTTTTTTTTTGTGTGGTGAAACTATACCAAGCTTTAGCCCTATATGTACCCTGTTTCCATTTCCATCTTGCAATCTTGTAATTTGTCACTGGGGTTGATCATTTCCACAATATCTGGTATCTTGTTGTGAAGGCATCCTATGCCCAGATTTATGGCCCAGATATTGCCAAAACTTGTCCCAACATGTTTTGGTCACATCCCCCTTTCCCCCTTCTTTCTGGAGCAGGTGCTCAGCCTGGGTAAACAACCCAACCTGTTTTATTTGGGGTAAACAACATCATGTGCCCACCATATGGGATGCTATGCCTGTGCTTCTTCCAAGTTTGGGCATAATTCTAGCCACACATTTGGTCACAGGCTTAAAGGTCTCATCAAGGTTGACTATTGGCCCAATTCAAGGCTTGAATGATGTATAAATATACCCCAAATGGTAATCAGGTCACTCTTTGCTCTTTGAGCTCTTTGCTCTTTGCCTGATTTCTTTGCTGTTTGCTTAAGCTCTTTGCTTTTGCTGTTAAGCTATTGCTTCTGTCATTAAGCTCCATGCACTCGCATGAATACTATCGATCTCTCCAGTCCAGAGAGAAGCAAGTAACCCAGCTGTGCCTCAGTTTACCCGGAAGCCCTCCAAGAGTCATTTGCTTTGCTTTACCACAGCCTACCATCATAAGTGCCAGTCCCACTGGGAGGAAAAGAGCCACCACCTTAAAGGAACTGAGACCGCATCAGTAAGACTACCCAGTTGAGGGGTAAGGACTAGCCTGAACCTTTCGGTATCTCCCAACTGCCATAGCTACAAGCTGCAGAACTGCAAGCCAGAGTTTTTGTGTACCTGATTGCAAAGGAGAACCAAGTGCCTGTGTCCTGTGCGCTGGCTGCCTAGTTGCGGGAGGAGGGAGCTGTCCACCCGTGCTGCTCCACAGCCCTCTAAGTCAAAAGCTGACACAGAGTGATTCAGATCCAGGACCACCTGTGAAAGTCCCTTACAGTTTTACAAAGGGCTGCCCTGTAAGCTCATTGAAGGGAAGCAGTCCCGGCCAAGAAGAATTGGCCTTTTGCTCATTTCAAGATGAGCTGGAGATAAGCTGTGCCGCTTTGTGCTGGTGTCCCCCGCCCAGCCCTGCCACAGCCTCCGCTGTCTGGAAGGGACCACTCTGAGGGTGCCACTCGAGCCCACCCAAGGGAACCTGCCTGTCGGCAGAAGTCTGCACTGCACCCCTGCTCCAGCCACCGTGGGGTGGCTGGGAAAAGACTTCTTTCAAAGATGTCTTTCACAACTTTCCCCACAACTGCAGTCAAGACTTGAGAAGATTTGTTGAGATACACTAGAATTGATGTTTCCACCTCTAAGTATTTGATACATTTTGACCAAGCATTTGTTATCTCCACTGTGTGATGTCACTTGGGTCAGCAAGGTTTAAATGACAGGTTTTGTTATAAACAATTCTTAATAGCATCATCTCTATTATGTTTTTTAAATTGTTCTATTAATGTTAATCTCTTTTGTTGTATGACATAGTGCCACCTTAGTTGAACTTATTTTTCCATGCATTATGCTCTTGGCAGGTCCAAAATCTCAGTGAGGATGGAGAATTACTTGTTAAACACTACTAATGCTTATTGCTAACTGGTAGACATAAAGTCAGTTCCTGGATGCTCAAGGTAGGCAAAAATGTTTGAAAAAGGTTTCACTCACCTTTGGTTGTTCTATTTTCCTACTCCATCCAATTGTGGAATAAATGTCACAAGCTTGGAACTTTTGTAAGGAGAGAAAGATGGGAATGTTATTATTCTTTTCTCTCTCTCCCTTTCACACACCTTTAGCACATAGGATTGTTATCACCCCTTCTGCAACAGGGTTTTCTTGAATTGTATGAAAAATTTCTTCCTGAATTGGAATTCTTCCCATTTGGAAAACCCTGTATTATATATTTATTTGCCTTCCTAACTTTTTGCTTACATCTGCTTCCATATGCAGGTATGTATCTACATGCATATTACACAGATCCTCATCAGACATGGCTGGTTATAAAATTCTCATAGCAGAAATATAAAGATTTTTGTTTTTTTTTTTAATATGAGGAAACACAAATCAATCAGTTCTCTGTGTGTAGCTATGAAACTACACTGAGAGATAGAGAACTGAAAAGAAAGGGAGTATTTTCAAGCAATCAGCCATAGTTGCTTTATCCATAACTTCACTGTTTAAAATATGTGAAGAGGCAGAATGGTGATACCCTTCTGAAAACAAAATCTTGTGTGGAGACTGGAAGAGCAGAGGAAGAAATGTACTTTGACAGTATTGCCTCCTGATCTGGAGAAGCAGCAACAGTTAAAGCAAGCTTCAGGGGTAGGACTTCAACAGGAGTGTTTTGAGATAAAATACTCTTCTGAGTTGCCCAAAACAAGACCAATATAGTGGTCTTCAGCCCTATATACCTCCTGATGAAAAGAAAAAATTTTTGTCTGTGTTTTCAGACTTTGAATCCTCTGTCCTTCACAGGTAAAAACAAAAAAAAAATTGGGAGGGGGGGGAGTATAATGAGAACGTGGCTACAGAATTATATACCATTGGCTTAATTCAGAGCAGGAAGGCTTTCATCTCTGAAATCTGAAGCTCAGAAAATTGGCTCAAATAAATTTAGTTGTGAACAGAACTGCAAATACCTGGTGGGTACACAGACCTGTGGGCAGAGCAGCTTTCTCATCTCCATCAGCACAGAGAGACAAAACCTTACAGGTGGCTAAGCCAAATTGGTTTTGATCACATGTGAAATTACTCTGATTTCAAAAGAGACACCTGAAAGAAAAAAGGCTGGATTTGATTCTGAGCAAAACCAAACAATTATTTTAAGACAGACTATTACACACTGTTGTGTAGTGCTTCATGACTGATCACATGAAGGTTATTACCATGTCCAATTTATGATAAAGCTTCTACTGAGGAAATCAGGATAAAACTTCAACAAACTTCAAGTCTTTTTGTATAAAATACATTCAAACACAGTTTGGTAAGTTTGTGACTAAGGAATTCCATCCTGTTTCAAATTCCTAAACATTTGTTCCTCTCAGTTCCTGGAAAGTGTTTTTTTTTTTTTTTCTTATGATTCCAGTCTTCTAGACAAGCCACTGACACAGGAATTGTGGGACTGAGTACACTCTTCAGCCAGTTCGCCCATGGCACCAAGCTCTGTGATATTGTCAGCATCCTGGGTGAAGAGATGCCATGCTGAAGGGAATTGGCGGGCTTGAGAGGTGAAGCAATGGAATCTCATGAAATTCAACAAAGCCAAATGTAAGGTCTTGCAACTGTGTCAGGCCAAACCCAAGCACAAACACATACTGAGTAGAGAATGTACAGAGAGCAGTCTTGAGGAGGATGACTTGGGAGTGTTGGCTGGGGAGAAGCTCAACACGAGCCAGCCCAGAAAAACAATTATATCCTGGGCTGGATTAAATGAAGTGTGGCCAGCAGGTTGAGACAGGAGATTATTCCCTTCTGCTTCACTGCCATGAGATCTCACCTGGAGTACTGTACCCAGCTCAGGAGCCCCCAACATGAGAAGGCCATGGAACTGTTAGGGTGAGTCTGGAGGAGGTTAATGAAGATGATCAGAGGGCTGGAGCACCTCTCCCATGAAGGCAGTCTGAGAGAGTTGGAATTGTTCAGTCTGGTGAAAGCTCTGGGCAGACCTCCTGGCAGCATAGAACTAGATGATCCTTAAGGTTGCTTTCAAGCCAAACAATGATTCTATGAATTACCTCTAAATGGAAAAGCATTTCTGTAGTAAATAATTTCCACTCACATCACAAGGAGGTCTGTAATGAAGAGGGTATGAATTATGAAATGTGAATTATAAACAATATTTTAAATTAATTATAAAAATACTAATAACCATTTAATCACTATTTAATATGCAGATTCTAGTGCACGATTGTGAAATATATCCCATAACTGGTGTTGCATGTACCATTTGAATCCAATTGGAATATTTACAGAATTAATTTAAATTAATGAAGGGTTCAATTTTGCTGCTTGTCCACCAGCTGGCGACTAGACAAGACACTTGTGGCTTCTTAACTATATGCAGAGAACACTACAATGTATCAGAGACAATTGGAGCAGAGGCTTAAGCTAGAAATCTTATCTGCGAGGTGCCCGTGCTTTGAACTGAATGTTAGTGAGTGGAAAGCATGTTAAAGAAACACTGTGTCTTTGTTTGTAGCAAAGCAAGTCGCCAAATTGCGCTAGGCTGCAGTCGCAAGGGCTGGGCCCTGGGCTGGTCCAGTGCAGGGGAGCTCCCTCTAGATGGTGGCTGTGGTTTTCTTGTTCCCTCCCACGGGGGCAGGGAGAGGGTAAAATGTAGGCTAGCTGGTCAGGAGGTCTCCTTAGCAGGGTTCAGGGACTGACTGGCTCCTGGTGAGCTGGCCTAGGGAGGGCTGGTGGTTCCTTCTTGGAGCTGCTGCTTGAGAGCAGAGGGGACAGTATGGAGTAGCTGCCGGGGTCTGGTCACTGGATGGGGTCGGCCCTCGCAGAGTTGGCCCACACAGTGGAGTGGGGCAATAGTTCCTGGTGGGTGGGCTCAGATGTTTCCGATCCTGTACGGCGGCAGGTGGGGCCAGGGTCTGGTCCTTGTGGGCAGCAATGGGCTTTGGGGCTGGTGGGAGTGACCCTGGGGAAGAGGCATGGCTGCGCGGAGTGCCAGCTTCCCATTGCTTAGCTCAAAGGAGCAAGTGATGTCGATTCTTGTCAGTGACTGCTTTCCCATTTAAGGTTGCGAGTCAGTCCTTTGCTTGGCCCAAAGGAGCCTGTGGAATTCTTTTGAGGTGGTCCCAGATTTAACTTACCCTGTGATTTTCAGGGCTGTGGAGTAGTGGCAGTGGCAGCTCCTCTATCTCCCGTGATGGCAGGATCAGGCAGGCATGCAGCTAGACACTGCTGCTGCTTTCTGAGCTGACACTCAGGGTTGTGTGGCTCGGTGTTTGCTGCTCATGGCTATAGCAGACATTTGGACTGCCAAACTCAGGCTAGTCCCTCCCCTGTCAACTGAGTAGTCTTACCCTCAGGGGTCCAGTCCTCTTGAAGACACAGCAGGCTCTTCTTCCAAGTGGTGGGGCTAGCAATACAACACTGGAGCTTCTAGGGCTTTCAATGAGGGACTCTCTGTAGGAGAAGGGTTCCTTTTGGATAGCTTTGGAACAGCTATGTTTTGCCCTTGAGTTAGGAAAGCACACTTTATCAATGCTTGAGAGAATGAAAGAGGGAAATGTAGGGGAAGATTTGCCTTTGCTCAAATTAGAGAAGGTTATGTCTGGTCTCTGACTTAGAAAATGATGTAAACATCTTGTAACTAAAGAGAGAAACTTGGCAGAATTTGGTTGGATGTGTTGAAATATTGTTTTGCTATTTTAACATATTGTATGCCTTACATACATGTGAATAGAAAATAGCCAATTAAGATGTGACACATGTGCCTTCTGAAAGAGTATATAACTTTGTGGTGTAACATAATAAATGTCTTTCCCTGATAACATCTTGGCCTGGAAGCTGTGAGTGTAGTGACTCTAGGGTGAGCAAACACCAACAGATGGTGACTGCAATGTGAACCCTGAGAAACTACAGATAAAGACTCCAAGTTGCACTCTGAGCAACTACAGAGCATAAATAACAACTACTTTGATTCACCTGGCTTGTGGAGATGGTGCTCATTGCTGTCATTAAATGGTTGCCTTGAAGTTGTTGGTCTCTATGAGACTTGCTGGAATCTGTTTTCCACTGGGAGGAGTGGCCAGTGGCTGGTGATGATCCCCAACTTAGCTTAAGTACAGGCATGGAAAGCTTGAATGTCTGGATGTAAAAAAAAAAATAATGAAAGAAAAATTAAAGGCACCTCTGGGAAAAAAGAAGAAACTGAAGAAAAAGAAGAGCTGTGGGCTGTAGGACAGAGGTGAGCAGTTGCAGTAATTGTAGGGGGGTTGGTGCTCCTCTATTTGATGAGTCTTTACTCAGATCTTGAAAAAAAGAGCTATAACTCTCTTAAACATGTTTGAATTTCAGAAAAAAAGGGACATTTTAAGTGAAAACCTTATTATAACAACTCTTGTTGGATGATTCCTCAGGTAAACTGAGGCTAGATGGGCCCTTCCTGGGACACTGGCTTCTTCCGCATGCTGCAGAGGCCACTAGTATGCATGCAGGCAGAGCTTGGTAGCAAAGAGAGAGCTTATGAAGCTTGGGCAAAGATAGAATTTGGTAGCAAGGAGAGAATGACTTGTTTACAAGTTGGGGTAATACTTGTAGTTCTCTCGAGGCTGGATTTGGCTAACAGGCAATGTTGTAAACAACTGGCTCTAGCCTATAGAATGTGTGAAGCTGGAATTATGCCCTTACTTGGCAGTAGCATGAGCATCCCATTTGATTGGGTGCATGTAATTTTTTACCCCTTAGAAGGCAAGTGGGGTTGTTTTTGCCATCTGGCTGGCACCTGGACCTTTGTCACCCTCAGCTCTGGGCTGAGTACCCACTCTGTAAAGGAGGGTGGAAGGGGAGATGTGGCCATACATGCTGGGATAAGTTTTCAGTATTTGGGGCATACTTTCGTGTATATGGTGCCTTCACCACAAGGTCTCTGAGATCTGAACTGGCTTCCTTCCCAGCTGACACCAACCTTCAGGACCATGCCAAACCATTTTCCTTGCTGGCATGCTTTCAATCTGAAGGGTTGGACTATAGGCAACCTGAAGTATGATATTGTGGAGGACCCATTGTGTGGAGGTGCACTGCCATCAGAGCTGTTTATTCCACACATCCCCTTCCATCAGTTGCTGGGAAAGATGTGGATTTGTTATTATAGTTGTAGGAGCCATAATGCACCTGCTGAAACCTGGGGACCCTGCCATGTCTCAGGCACCCAAGAACTCAGAGCACTGTCAGTGTTTGTAAGGCTTTAAAGACAGTTAGTTCTGTAAACAGCTCCTGAGGAGCTGAACAGGAATGTAGTCCTTCCCACATGCTCCTATCCGCTTATTAAGAGGGGTTAAGTATTCACTTGGTCACATGACAACAGCACCCTAACAATCCTCTGAGTCTGGGACTGAAGATAAAAAGGAGATGTTACAAAAAGTAATCTCAAGAACACTGGATAATTCTGATATTGTCTCAGAAAATGGAGATGAAAAGCAGGATTTGCTGTTCTTTGCTCCTCAGAGCCAATATTTCTGTTTAAATCCTTGCATTATTGCAGCTTTCAGAAGGGTAAGTTTGGACTTATGAGAAGAAGGAAGGTTTTTAGGATAGAGAAAAATCTGGGAAACTAGACATTTTCACCCAGAACAGGAGAGAGAACTCTTATTCAGCACATGACAAAGACATAAAGACAAGTTTGTGCCAATCTAAAGCAACAGTATCACAGTATCACAGTATCACCAAAATTGGAAGAGACCACAAAGATCATCGAGTCCAGCCTGTCACCACAGACCTCATGACTAGACCATGGCACCAAGTGCCACATCCAATCCCCTCTTGAACACCTCCAGGGATGGTGACTCCATCACCTCCCTGGGCAGCCCATTCCAATGACGAATGAGTCTCTCAGTGAAGAACTTTCTCCTCACCTCGAGTCCAAACTTCCCCTGGTGCAGCTTGAGACTGTATCCTCTTGTTCTGGTGCTTGTTGCCTGGGAGAAGAGACCGACCCCTTCCTGGCCACAACCACCTTTCAGGTAGTTGTAGAGAGCAATGAGGTCACCCCTGAGCCTCCTCTTCTCCAGGCTTAACAATGCCAGCTCCCTCAGCCTCTAGCCTCTCCTTGTAGGACTTGTGCTCAAGGCCTCTCCCCAGCCTTGTTGCCCTTCTCTGGACACGTTCAAATGTCTCAATGTCCTTCCTAAACTGAGGGACCCAGAACTGGACACAAACAGGTATTTTAAAAAGTTGTGGCTTTTTTATTTTTTTTTTGTCCCAGGCTTAAATGACTGTTTGGCCCAATTTATATTGATTTCAGAGATATTTTACAGAGCATTCATCCTGAATTACCAAGTCACAATTCTCAGCCTGCAATGAAAAATATATAAAGATGGGTTATGCTATATAGCCTCACCCAAATGGGTCCAAGGGAAATTAATCTAATGGGATACTACAAGTCACTTGCTGTTTAAACATAAAATTAATTGCATATAGGTACTCTATGTAGAAATGTACATTCTGTTGAACTGCATTTTGCTTCAAGGCCTCAAATTAATCTTTGTCACACTGTGGTGGTTTGAGCCTTAACTGGGACTTAAGAGCTCAGATGGGGGCAAGGCTGAGAATCCCTCCCCCGCCCCCACCTTCCCAACAGAGAGAGAAAATAAAAAGGGAAGGAGCAAATCCACCAAGAAATAATTTGAACTCAGCTTGGAAGTAGAAAGGTAAAGAATTTTCTTTAAACAATATATATATATATGTAACGATAACAGGTAAAGTTCACAAGGACAAGGAACAAGGATGGATGGGAAGGGAAAAAACCACACAAGAATACAAAACCAGTCTCTCTGAAGAAGCATGGAGGCATCAGGGAGAAGGATCAGGCCTGACCATGTGGCAGAGAAGCAGGAAGCCACCAGCAGTCCTTGTCCAAGCCAAAGCAGGGCCCAAGAGCGTTAATGGCTGCAGTATCCCCCTTCTTACAGCCTCATTGGGAGGCTATAGGAAAAGACTAAGCTTCCCAGGGGGAAAACTCCCTGTAGGGAGGGCAATGCTGTTACAAGCCCTCCTCACCCTGCTTCCAGGATAGGCATTAACCCATCACACACACAAAACTTGACAATTCACTGATTTATGATTTGTCATGAATCCCATTATATTCCAACTCGGAATAATAAATCTGAATAAACAAATGCTGAGCTCAAAAAGGACCTCAGTGAGCATTATAAATCTACCATCTATTACAGTACATGGTTCTTGCATAAAGTTGGTTATTTTACTCAAAGTTTGATTTTTGTTTTTTTTGGGGGGCTTAAAGAAATTTGTAAAAGACAGTAAGTTAGTCTTGCCTGCCACAAAATCGTGTTTTGAGAAGAGCGTGCAGAGGTGTGTTGTTGCCTGTTGTAGGCACGGCGACCTGGTTCAGGAATGGCACGGTGGCCAACCCCAGGCCACTCGGTCCATCAGCTGACAGACACCAATGTGGTGGACGGCAAATGGCGTTTATTGGTGAGTGACGCAGCACTATATAACTTGGGTTTACATCACTTCCATCTGCTTGCACCATAAACTAAACACTATTGACTATTAGGAGAGGGGCCCTATCTTCCTGCACAACGCGAGATCTTCCGGCTGCTGGACCCTAACTATCTACAATTCCCCCCTCCCTATGCATAACCAAATTAGCTAAAATATAACAATCCTGAAAAATTCTATTCTTTATAACAATCTTAAAAGTATACATCATAAACTTGAATAAAAAATGTAAGGCACAGTGAACAGGTGGAAATTAGGGGGATAACTGGTAACAATGGGGTATAACTTGAGGTAACTAGGGATAACTGGGGATAACACTGGGTAAATACATTCTTAAAGAAGTTTCTGGTGTTCTACCAACATAACGTAAACTTTCTCTAGCTGGTTCAAGGCATCCCAGCCCCCCTCTGCAGAGGCTATTTTGCCATTGTCTGGGTTCTGTCAGTGCGGAACTCCCAAGCTTGGACAGAACACTTGCCAACTTGTCATCTTCTCTTGCCACCGGGGTATACGGGTCACGGGGGTGTCTGATGATCTGGTCCTGTGAAGAGAAACTCACAGCTTTCATTAGTTTAACTCTGAAGATCTGGTTTAATAGACTTAAGCGGACACCATTTAACTCTGCCATCTTTTTTGACTGCGGCATACCCTTGGCCTGTCAGAACTAGTTTCCACTCTTGTTCCCATTCTCCCAGCTCATTTCTAACTATGACCAATGGGCCTTCCTCTAGTGCTTGAGTGGCCCAATGTTTTTGGGTGGGGCTATTCACCTCCTCCAACCTGGGGAATTGATTCAGTGCTAGCACAGCGGTCACTAGGAGGCATGCTTGGTGTCCTGGGGGAATGGCATTGGCAAAACCTTCTGTTCTTGCTAATACCTCCAATTTAGATTTCAGAGTTTGATTCGCTCATTCTACTATGGCCTGTCCCGTACTATTATACGGGATGCCGTGTGTTAGGGTGATACCCCATTTCAGAGCAAATGCCTGGACTGATTTAGACACAAAATTGGGACCATTGTCTGTTTTGATCTGATTAGGGACGCTGAGCCATGCCATGGCTGTCAGCCAATGTTGGATGGTTGCTTTGGAGTCAGTCCTAAGGTGTTGAGTGGCTACAATCACCCCGTTATATGTGTCTACAGTTACCGCTAGTCACACTCGAGGCTTTAGCAACTGACAGAGTGTAAAGTCTGTCTGCCACACCTCGGAGGCTTTAAGACCTCTGGGGTTTACTCCACTGGGCCACAGTGGTGCTTTTTGACAGTGGGGACATGTAGCTACTATGTCTTTCGCATCAGTGGCTGAAATCCCACATCTCTTTGCTAGAACTTTAGCTCCAATGTGGAGAGACTTGTGTAGCTGACAGGCATCTCTTAGTGTCCACAACCCTTTCGCAGCAGCATCTACTTTGTCGTTACCAGTTTGGAAAAATCCTTTAATTGGGATGTATCTGTTAACGTGGATGACCGATATGGTGCCCTTTTGGGAAAAGAGTGCTTCTTCCAGCATTAGGGCTGCTGTGGATGTGACACACCGGGTCCGACATGGCCAAGCAGAGTTTGGCTACAAACATTGAATCAGTTACTATGTTGAGATGTTCTGTTGGGAACAGTCTGCACGCTAGTACTACAGCCGTCACTTCTAGCTGCTGTACCGAAAGAGCGCAGTTGGTCATTTTAATGCAGTGCCATTCTCCTCCTGATTGCCATACTGCTGCCGCGGTTGAGATCATTGAGGATGCGTCTGTGAAGACCGTTGGTCCTGGTTGGGGCCGGTCCATGATCTTCTGTGGAAGGTCAATGTTGACAATTGCCAGCATTTGAGTCCAGGGGGGCTTTGTAGCGTACTGGACTTCCCCACCAAATCTGATGAGGGCTATGGGTAGATACTCTGACATCGCCCCTGATTGTGTTGGGAGCTGTTTGTGGAAGGGTAGGTATATCCTGACAGGTTCAATGCCTAGGTGTCTTAGGGCAAGTTTTCTGCCTTTCATGATGAGGTTACCAAGGCACTCGACTCCGGAAGAGAATGCACGTGAGTTTTCCCAGGACTATCCATTGTATTGGTTGAGCTTTATCAGGGGGACCCTGGGTCAATGCCCCTACCCCTCCCCCAGCTGTGAAATGCACATACAGATCAAGTGGTACTTGTGGGTTCCATCTGGCGAGTGAACTTGAGGATACCTGTTGCTCGATAAAATCAAGAGAGTTCATTGCTTCAGTTGTTAGAGTTTTTGGTTCCCATGGGTTCTGTCCTTTTCAAAGATCATGCAGAGGGGCCGTGGTTTCAGGAGGGATCAGGACAATATTGCGGAGCCATTGCAAGGACCCCACTAACTGTTGCATGTCATGGAGTGTTTTGATGTCCCGACGGATCTTCATTTGGGGGGGGGTTACGTAAGAGTTTGTGATCTACACTTCCAAAAAACTTACACATCGGCCTCTTTTGATCTTTATGCTTGCTATTTCGAACCCATTTGTTTTTAGAGTTTCTGAAACTGTTGACAGCAGCTGGTCCACCTGACTTCCTGATGGCGCAGCGATCAAAATATCATCCATATATTGAATGATAGTCACAGTCAGGTCACTGCGCTGGACCAGTGCCAATGCCCGATCCATCATAATCTGGCAGATAGTAGGTGAGTTGATCATTCCTTGGGGCAGCACTTTCCACTGGAAGCATAGGTTAGGGCGTTGACTATTTGGAAACACGACAGAAAAAGCAAACCGCTCCTTGTTCTCCTCATGCAAGGGTATCAAAAAGAAACAGTCCTTAATATCGAGGACAGCACAAGGTTGTTCTTCTGGTGTCATAGAGTTCATAGGCAACAGCATTTGGACAGGACCCATTGGTTGAATTCTCTTGTTTACTTCACGTAGGTCATGGAGGAGACGAAATCCTTCGCCAGTTTGTTTGGGTATTACAAAAACTGTGGTGTTCCATGGGATAGTGGAAGGCTCTATGTGACCTCGCTGCAGCTCGTGGTCAACCAGCTCAAGAAGAGCATCCATTCGAGGCCTTGATAAGTGCCACTACTCGACCCACACTGGGTTGGATGATTTCCACGTCAGTTTAATTGGTGGAAGTGGGTGTGTGGCAGTGGCCCTTAGAATAAATTTGTCACCCTGGTTTTTAATAGGGCTAGAGCGTCCCTTCCCAACAGGGGTGGGACTCCTGACATGACATATGGAAAAAGGGTGATGGTTTTCTCTGGTCCTGTTTCAGTGTGAATTGTAATTGCTACCAATTGAGCCCTCTTCTGAGCTCGGGTCAATTCCCCAACTCCATCCACCATAGAGGCGTCTTCCAATTTCCAGCATGGAGGCCAATTTGTCTCAGGAATAACTGTAACATCTGCTCCAGTGTCAGTCAAGAAGGGGACATTAATGGTGGTGCCATTGGGGACATTATAGAGAGAACAGATTCCCCACACCACTGTTGGGTTGTCACACTTTACTGCCAGGGCCACCCTAAGGTCTTGCCCCCAAGGGGCGGTCCTTGCTGTCCCTGAGATAGAGGCAGATTCAGCTGGACAATTGGTTGGGCCATAAAATTGGTCGCTTCTTGAGGGGGCAGCAAGTTCGGGAGCGGTTTGCCCCATCCAGGGTTGGCATAGTTGGGCCACCTCGTGTCCCAAGTGGGAGAGGGCCGTGCGCTGCCTGGGTGCCCTCTCCCCTGCCCCATTTCCCTGGGTTTTAGATCTGCATTCCTTAGTGAAATGTCCTTTCTTTCCACAGACCCAGCACGGTCCTCTGGGTTGATTTTGGCACGGGGGGAGCAGTGTTGATGGGTCCCCCAACCGAGGGCAGTTTGCCACAACATGGCCCACCTGGCCACATCTAAAACATGCCATCACATTAGCTATTGCGGTGCAAACAGCCACCTGAATTGGGGCCAGATGTTCTTCATTGACGACATGCTTAATCATGTTCATGAGACTTGACCCCACTGGCAATGATCATAGGATTTCTTTGGTTTTTGAATTACACTGCTGACGTAAGCAGTCTGCAAGGACCAGGTCTTTTGCTTCTACAGGTAGGGTCGAGGAGTCGACTGCTGCTTGGAGGCGATCTACAAATTGAGTAAAGCTCTCACTTCCGCTTTGCTTTATTGTGGACCATGGCGATGGCTGGGCGATAACTCTAGAGGCTGTGTGAATGGCCTCTCTAGCTGCACAAGTAGTTGTCATAAGTTCATGGGCCCGCAGGCCTTGGGCCTGTGCCTGCTGGGTAATCATTGTTGGGTCTGTACAAATTAGCCGCTGCAGGCTGGAGCCGTGGAGCAGGTGATCTGCCACAGTTACTTGAGCTAGTTGCCTTGCACAGTTGTCCTCCCATTCTTGTTTAAAAACAATCATCCCTGCCCCATCAAAAATCAATCTACAAGTTTGCTTTATATCAAACGGGAGCATGTCATCTCCCCCGAAAACCCCATCTATAAGGGTGGAGACCATGGCAGAGTTAAGCCCTTTGTCTGCGATTGCTTTAGCAATCGCTTGCACAACCTTAGGATTTATTGGCGAGTGGACCTTTTGTCCCCCATCCGTCATCTGGACCAGGAACGCTAACGTGGCTGATGGGGCCCAATCAGCACATGCAATCTTTATTTTCCTCCAATTCGTGAGAGGAATTTTTCCCCCTCGAGGTCCCTCTTTATAGTGGATGGGGATATTTTGGCTTTTGACTCTGTCTACCCCACCTCCTCCTCCTCTGAATCTGAATCAGTTGCGAGCCACTCGGCCCAGCTAGTGTCTGACCCAGAGTCGGAACTGACCAGATACTTTTGGATTCCAGTACTTTTTTGTTGGGCCCTGGTCGCACCCACTTCCCTTGCAGGCAGGCCATTCCCTCTCTTTTGGCTTGCTCTGCCTTCTGCTCAGCGGGGTGTTTGCCCTATGAGGGTGTTTTTCCAGATGGTTGCTCTGATTGGCTTTCCACCCCTTACTCACACTCCGGCCCCGCCCACTTCCCTCGTGGGCTGGCTGCTCCTCCCTTCTTGGCTCGCCTCCACCACCTTTCTCATTCTCGTTCTCCTCCCCTTCCCGTTTGTGTGCTTTTATTGGCTGCAGCACCTCCTCCCTGTTCCCGCCAGAGGCATCCTCGCCTCACCCTTCCCCTTTTCATTTGGCGCCATCTTGGGGTGCATATGGTGGTGGTCTAGCCCAGACATCCTCAAACTCTGATTTCCCCACGGCACCCCAGGCCTCCTCAGCTAACCCACCCTGGAAGGATTTGGCTTGATTCTGTCCCTCCGTGAGTGGGTCGGGGTTCGGGGATTCGGGGGGCGTATCGCCTTCCTGCAATTCTTCAGGCTTGATAGAATTGCCATCGTCTGGGGGGTGCGAAGTCTGTGTGGCTGCCCCGACTTCCCACCTCAGGATGGCCCTCCAGATCCCCTACTCCTGCCTGGCCCTCTGCAGAGCCCGCATGACTCTCCCCCATGACCTAAGATCCTTCCCACAGCCCGAGGACATCACCTCCTCAGCTAATGCTTCAGTGCATATGTCCCACATTTCTGGGTGGAAAATGTCCACTGGTTGGTTTATGACCCCAACCTGTAACAGCCTCGCAACTGCGAGAGTAAAATCTTCGGGTTCACAATCAATACCCCATTGCTTATGTAACTGCGACACAACCTTCACAAGGGATTCCATCCTCCTTGTTGGTCCGGGAGCGTCCTCCCTGCCAGGCTGGTCCAGCTGCTCCGGCCACTGTTCACCTGATTCCAGGCGAATTCCTGGGTTTCGGCACAACTTGTTGCCTGTCGTAGGTGCGGCGACCTGGTTCAGGAACAGCACAGCGTCCAACCCAGGCCACTCGGTCCATCAGCTCGCAGACACCAATGTGGTGGACAGCAAATGGTGTTTATTAGTGAGCGATGTAGCACTATATAACTGAGGTTTATGTCACTTCCATCTGCTTGCACTGTAAACTAAATGCTATTGGCTATCAGGAAAGAGGCCCTATCTTCCCATACAACGCGAGATCTTCTGGTCGCTGGACCCTAACTACCTACAGTGTGTGTCCTGGATGAGGCATTACCAAGACAGCTAAATCTGTTTTGAGCCACTGCCCCTTTCTCCTCCCTCTCTGTTACAGGGTCTGGATTGAGGTCGAGGAGCCTAAGAGGCAGGAGCCTTTAAGGCTGCCTGCAGGAGAGTGGAAGCTGAACCCGATCCCTGAGCCTCACATTTCAGAGAGGCGACTGCAGGTGTCAGACGCCATGAGAGAAGGCATGTGCAGATTACTCGCTACATAAATATTTTGAATTGATTGGCAGGATTTGAATGGCTGATGTGTCATTGGTCTGTTCAGTTTTCAAACGGGAATTTATAGAGGAAGACCTCCTATAACTTTTGGCTCGTTACACTCATAGCTTGCATGCTCATTACTCTCTCACCTCTCTCCCCCGTTCATTAATGGGATTCAAGGTGGTGACAAGCACCCTACTCGCTCTTATCTTCAGAGCAATTAGCTTCTTTTGTTTTAGTGGCGTAGCGCTAAAGTTGGGCCTCCACTGCAGCACCCTGCCCTCTCATTTCCTCTAATTTGTGGATACTGCCCTTCAGACTATAACTATGAACTCAAGCACCTCTTCATTCAGCAAAGGTTTTGGTAGTTAGCAGCTCGGCAGTTCATGAGTAAAATACACTATTTTACCTGGCTATTTCTGAGGTTTATAGCTTGTTATCTCTTAGTTAGCTCTGTCGTGAACTTGGTGGTGGTTATCTATGCCACTCAAGGCAGCAGTGTTTTTTGGTTTCACACACATAGGGAGATTCTAGTTTGTTCCTCTGTATTCCAAGTTCTGATTGTTCTAGACTGTTACTCTACTGTTTATTGGCCTTCTACCATGTGTAATCAACCTGTCATCGACAGGGCAAATGAACCTGGATAAAATTGGCTGGGAGAACAATTTTGATATTTAATGAATAATATTCATATTCTATCATATTTCTGGCCAACAAATATATATAACTACAACAGTGTGTTATCAAAACAGACCTCACAGCAATGTCCATCAAGCTCAAAACTAGGTCACTGTTCATGCACTGTATGAATTTTACTGAGATTTGATGGCCAAAAGATTTTGTTCTTGGACCCACTAATATGAATTTTACATTGAAGCTAGATAAATTAGTGTCTGGTGGATGTCATTAGAGCAGACTCTGATGACACACTGCCTTGCTCTAAAGCCATTGTATTGAAGATGTTCTCTGAGTCCACATGTCTCAATTCACATTCTTGTATCTCATTTATATAAGGAGCAGCCCTTCCCATCAGCTTGTGCTCTCTCTCTCCCAACATGTGGCTTGGAGCACGGGGGATGATTGGCTGACTGGGGGATATTTTCTTGCTATGTCAGTGAGGCCTAGCTGAGGCCTAGAAAAGGCTTAGCTGAGGCCTAATTGAGGCGTATCTTGGGGCCTAGCAGGCAGCTGGTTTGGGGCTTAGCCAAGACGGGACTAAGCAAGGGACATTTACAACAGAATAGAACAGAATTAGCCAGGTTGGAAAAGAACTTCAAGATCATCAAGTCCAACCTATCATCCAACACCATCTAATCAACTAAACCATGGCATCAAGTGCCTCATCCAGTGATAGTGACTCCACCACCGCCTTGGGCAGCCCATTCCAAAGGGCAATCACTCTCTCTGTATAGAACTTCTTCCTTAACCTCCAGCCTAAACCTCCTCTGGCACAGCTTGAGACTGTGTCCTCTTGTTCTGGTGCTGGTTGCCTGGGAGAAGAGACCAACCTCTGCCTGTCTACAATCTCCCTTAAGGTAGTTGTAGAGAGCAATAAGGTCTCCCCTGAGCCTCCTCTTCCCCAGGCTAAGCAACCACAGCTCCCTAAGTCTCTCCTCATAGGGCTTGTGTTCCAAACGCCTCCTCAGCTTTGTTGCCATTCTCTGGACACGTTCCATCAAGTCAACATCTTTCCTAAACTGAGGGGCCCAGAACTGGACACAGGACTCAAGGTGTGGCCTAACCAGTGTTGAGTGTAGGGCAGAATGATCTCCCTGCTCCTGCTGGCCACATCATTCCTGATCCAGGCCAGGATGTCATTGGCCTTCTTGGCTGCCTGGGCACACTGCTGGCTCATGTTCAGCCTACCATCGACCAGTAACCTCAGGTCCCTCTCTACCTGGCTGCTCTCCAGCCACCCTGACCCCAGCCTGTAGCACTGCATGGGGTTGTTGTGGACAATATGTAGAACCCAGCACTTGGATGTGTTCAATCTCATGCCGTTGGATTCTGCCCGTCTGTCCAGTTGGTTGATGTCCCTCTGCAAAGCCTCTTTATGCTCCAGCAGATCAACTCCTTCCCCCAGCTTGGTGGTGTCCGCAAATTTACTGATGGTGGACTCAATGCCCTCATCCAGATCATGAATAAAGATATTAAAGAACATGGGGCCCAGCACTGATCCCTGGGTGAAACCGCTAGTGACTGGCCGCCAGCTGGATGTGACACCATTCACCACCACTCTCTGGGCTCGGCCATCCAGCCAGTTCCTAACCCAGTGCAGTGGGCTCCCATCCAAGCCATGAGCTGACAGCTTGGCCAGGAGTTCACTGTGGGAGACGGTGTCAAAAGCCTTGCTCCCCACATCCACCAGGCAGGTCACCTGATCATAGAAGGAGATCAGGTTGGTCAGGCATGACCTGCCCTTCCTAAATCCATGCTGGCTGATCCTGATCCCTTGACTATCCTGTAAGTGCTGTGTGATTGTACTCAAGATGACCTGTTCCATAATCTTGCCTGGCACTGAGTTCAGGATGACAGGTCTGGAATTCCTTAGCTCCTCCAACTGGCCCTTCTTGTGGATGGGCACCACGTTGGCCAGCTTCCAGTCATCTGGGACCTCTCCCGTGAGCCAGGACTGTTGAAAGATGATGGAGAGCATCTTGGCCAGCTCATCTGCCAGCTCTCTCAGCATCCTAGGATGGATCCCATCTGTTCCCATGGACTTGTGAGGATCCAAGTGGCTAAGGCGGTCTCTAACTACTTCCTCCTGGAACACAGGGGAACTATGCTGCTTCCTGCCTCCATCTGCTGGCTCAGGATGCCAGTTGTCCAGAAGACAACCTATCCTGCTATTAAAATTAGAGGCAAAGAAGGCGTTAAGTACCTCTGCCTTTTCCTCATCTTTTGTTACTATGTTCCACTCCATGTCCACCAAGGAGTTGAAGTTGTCCTTGACCCTGCTCTTCCCATTCATATATTTGTAAAAGGATTTTTTGTTGTCCTTCACAACAGTGGCTAGTCTAAGCTCTAAATGGGCTTTTGCCTCTCTATTTTTTTTTTTTCCGGCATGACCTAGCAACATCCTTAAGCATTTCATGGGTTGCCTCACCTTCTTTCCAAAGATTATGCACCCTTTTTTCCCCCCCTTAATTCACTCAGAAGTTCACTGCCCATCCTGGTTGGCTGTGTCCTTTTATTTGTGTACCTTTTGGTACCTTTTGCTTACTTTTGTAGATAGTATTTCCATTTGACCTCCAATTCTGTGTCAGTATGTTTATTTACTCCTTTGTGGTAAATTCGTTCTCTCCTCAGTCCAGAGGTGTTCCAGCTCAAACAAAAACAGGGGGCAGCATCTGGCTTTCCTGCCCAGGATGCTACTCACTTGATGGAAGCTTCTGCATCTTGTCCTTGTTACCCTTCTCCACAGCTCTCAGTTTTCCTTTTGTTTTGCACAGATTTTTTTAATTCTATCTCACTGATTTCACCACTCCTGTCCAAACACATGGTTTGTTTTGTTTTTCTAGTGATTAACTCCTCTCTTCTTTGATCTCCTTCAAAGACTGTCTGTGCTTGTTCATTTTCTTAGTAAGGAATTGCCATCTCTCTGAGTATTTCTGCTCTTTGAAATTCTGAATTTTTTTTTTTCTGTTGACTAATTATTCTCTTAGCAAATCATGGAAACCAGAGACTTTTACAACATTACTTTGGAGCCACTGACAAAGAAGATGCATTGTCAATGCGTGGCTGGAAAGGAGGGTATCCCACTGCTCTGTCTAGCTCTGGCTTCTGGGTGATGGGATGCCAGTCACTTCACTGGTGCCCTGGCGGTGCAATTGCCTGTGCTCCTGTGGAGCACAGAGACTCACAACATCTGTGAGGCACTTTGCACAAAGAAAATGTTGTCACTGACATCATGGTGCTGCGACTTCATGCAGCAGAGCAAGCTCACACTGGAGCATGTCACAACACCTTCTGAACCAGACAGACCTGATAGAAAATTCCCTGTGCACAGAACTCTTTCTAAACAGTTGTTTGATAGTTTTACCCACTGTGAGTTCAATGCATGGCCTGTGGCAGGCCAGATAGACCACACAACATTTTTCCTCTGCTCTGATTGGATTACCATATGCCTCCATCAAGAATAATTGTGCATAAATATGTAAAGGGTGGTTTCCATGACAACTTGGATGCATGACTTCAAAATGTGTCTTCTGCAAGCAATTTCTGCCAGTAGAACTGGTTTACTGAAATACCTCGTAGGGAAAATGTCACAGTATTAGGGTGACACTACAGTAGGGTAGACTCTGCACCATGTTTAGACAACATCAAGCACAAGCCTGGCCTGAGAACAGAAATCCTAATTACTACCACAGTTCCAATTAACACACCAGAGAATTGATTTATGTTAAGAGTGGTGTTTCATGTGAAAATAAACCACAGCCAATTATTTGGTTCCTCTTTACATTTTTCATGCTTGCTCTAGGATCTCTGTCATCATCATAAAATAATGAAGAAACTACCCCAAAATGACAGCATCTTTCATTGGCACTAGTCCCACACCTGTTTTCTTTAAATAGAATAGAATAGAATAGAATAGAATAGAATAGAATGGAATGGAATGGAATGGAATGGAATGGAATAGAATAGAATAGAATAGAATAGAATAGAATAGAATAGAATAGAATAGAATAGAATAGAATAGAATAGAATAGAATAGAATGGATGAGGTTGGTAGAGACCTTCAAGATCATCGTGTCCAACCTATCACCCAACACCATCTAATCAACTAAACCATGGCACCAAGCATCTCATCAAGCCTCCTCCTAAACACCTCCAATGATGGTGACTCCACCACCTCTGTGGGCAGCACATTCCAAAGGGCAATCGCTCTCCCTGTGTAGAACTTCTTCCTAACCTCCAGCTTAAACCTCCCCCGGCACAGCTTGAGACTGTGTCCTCTTGTTCTGGTGCTGGTTGCCTGGAAGTAGAGACCAGCCCTCACCTGGCTACAACCTCCCTTCAGGTAGTTGTAGAGAGCAATAAGGTCTCCTCTGAGCCTCCTCTTCTCCAGGCTAAGCAACCCCAGCTCCCTCAGCCTCTCTTCACAGGGCTGTGCTCTAAACCCCTCCCCAGCTTTGTTGCCCTTCTGTGGACATGCTTCAGCAAGTCAACATCCTTCCTAAAATGAGGGGCCCAGAACACAGAACACAGTACTCAAGGTATGGCCTAACCAGTGCAGAGTACAGGGGCACAATGACCTCCCTGCTCTTGCTGGCCCCACTGTTCTTGATCCAGGTCAGGATGCCATTGGTATTCTTGGACACCTGGGCACACTGCTGTCTCAAATGTATATTTTGGGAATGACATTTGAGAGCCATTTCAGATACAGAAAAAAGAATTATTTTTTGTATATTCAGTTTCTCCAGTGCAATTTTCAGAAGAAGAGTAACCTAAATTTTTTTCTGGTGAATTTCATGAATGGCCAAAGACAATTTTTACCTGCTAAATCACGCTTCTTTGGACACAGCTACAGCTACTAACTTCACTTCAGTGATAGGAAACTCAAATGAAATAAACATGAGATTAGATCTTCATGAATACTGGAAGTACTTTATGCAGCATAAACCAATTATATTGGTCACATCTTACAATGTTTTTGTCTTGATGTTTACAACCATGTTCTTCTCAGCACTGGGATTTTGAAGGGACTTAGAATACTCAGAGATTTGTGTTTTTATCATGAGTTTAATTTTGGCCTTGATGATACCAACAAGAGCCTGAACTGACTTGTGATGGATTGAGGCTGACCCCCTCCCCATCATGGGCAAAAATAAGACTCAGACAAACGGACTGCAAAAGTAGTGGAAAGTTTAAATGGAAAAGCAGTGAATGTTTAAAGAGAACCAGAAGCATAGTGATAAAAGAGATCCCAAAGGACACCCAGAAATATCCCATCCCCACCTGAGGGTACACCCACAACCCCCAGTGCTCTTTCTTCCCCACACCCCTCCTCCACTGCTAGGCTAATCTCAGCTGGCCAGGTCTGAGATAGCCCTTCCTCCTGGCCTTGGGCCTAGCCAGGCCCAAAAGGTCGGTAGACACCTCCCCCTAGTTACCATGTGGTAGTAAGGGAAGAAAAGAGCAAGTGCCAGGACTCCCGTTGATGTCTTATAGAGGAGCAGGGCATAATGGGATGAAACACCTGGCTTCCTGTGTCCACCCACTGGGCTGGACTCCTTCAGGACGTAGGAGTTACTCATGTGGACATGGCAGGGGGCACCTGGCCCAAACTGCTACATGACTTCAGCCATCCCTCTCAGGAACCAGCTCATAAGTTTTCAGGTACAAAGTAAGTTTATCTACTGTTGTAGTTTGGGCTGGGTGCCCTCTGCTACAGGGGTGTTTTCTGTGTCCAGAAATCCAGCCCAGTGGGTGGACACAGGGAATTATGTATTTCCTACCATGATCCCTTGCACCACTATAAATTTTATGGCAGGGTCTGGCACTTCCTCTTTTTCCTTCCTCTCCAACACCTGGTAACTGGGGGAGAGATCTCCTGGCCATGGCCCTGGTTAGGCCCAAGGCCATGGGGGGATGGGAAGTCACAGATCTGGCCAGCTGAGACTAGCCTAGCAGTGGGGGGGGGGTGGGAAAGGAGGAGCTCTGGGGGCTTTTGGGTGCACCCTCAGGTGGGGAGGGGATCTTTCTGGGTCTGTTTTGGGGTTCTTCTTGCCACTGTGTTCCTAGCTCTCTGCACGCACTCACTGTTCTCTATTTAAACTTTTTATTACTTTTGCAATCTGTTTGTCTGACTCGTTATTCCTGCGCATGGTGGGGAGGGGGTTTCCCCCAACCCATTACATCCACATAGACATTTTCCTTTTGGGAAGTAGATGCAATTTCAATTAGGAATTTTCTCTTTGGAGTAGTGTATGTTAACAAATAAGATCTCCACTAGGCCTTCTCTTCTCAAGGCCAAACAAGCCCAGTTCTTTCATCTTTTCCTCATATGGGTATCTTCTGGATCTCTGATACGGAATTGAGTTGCTGGAATATGTCCAGAGAAGGGCAACAAAGCTGGGGAGGGGCTTGGGGCACAAGCCTTATGAGGAGAGGCTGAGGGAGCTGTGGTTGCTTAGCCTGGGGAAGAAGAGGCTCAGGGGAGACCTTCTTGCTGTCTACAACTACCTGAAGGGAGGTTGTCACCAGGTGGGGGCTGGTCTCTTCTCCCAGGCAACCAGCATCAGAACAAGAGGACACAGTCTCAAGCTGTGCCAGGGGAAGTTTAGACTGGATGTTAGGAAGAAATTCTTCACAGAAGGAGTGATTTGCCATTGGAATATGCTGCTCAGGGAGTTGGTGGAGTCACTATCACTGGAGGAGTTTAGGAAGAGACTGGATGAGGCACTTGGTGCCATGGTTTTGTTGATTAGATGGTGTTGGATGATAGGTTGACTCGATCTCGAAGTTCTTTTCCAACCTGGTTAATTCTATTCTATTCTATTCTATTCTATTCTATTCTATTCTATTCTATTCTATTCTATTCTATTCTGTCATTCTTGTGGCCCTTTTCTGGATGCTTTCCAACCTGTTTACATATTCCTTTTATTTTATTTATTTATTTTTTTTTTTAATTGTACAGCATGGACCAAAACTGCACACTGTGCTCCAGGTGTGGTCTGACAAACACTGAGTAGAATGGAATAATAAATTCTTTATCTCTGCTGATTATGCCCTTGTTGATGAAACCCAGCATACTGTTGGCCTTCTTCACTGCTGTAGCACATTGTTCACTTATGCTTGTCCTGGAAGAGGCATTAATAAGACCGTTAAATCTGTTTTGAGCCACTGCTCCTTTCTCCTCCCTATCTGTTACAGGGTCTGGATTGAGGTCGAGAAGCCTAATAGGCAGGCACCTTTGAGGCTGCCTGGAGGGGAGCGGAAGCTGAGCCTGATCCCCAAGCCTCACGTTTCAGAGAGGTGACTGCACGGTCAGGCGCCATGAGAGAAGGCATGTGCAGGTTACTCGCCACATAAACATTTTGAATTGATTGGCGGGATTTGAATGGCTGATGCACCATTGGACCTTTCAGTTTTTGGGAAGGGAATTTATAGAGGGAGACCTCCCATGCTAGCTCATACCTTGCTCGTTTGTCACACTCATACCTTGCATGCTAATTTCTCTCTCACCTGTCTCCCCCGTTCGTTAGGGGGATTCAAGGGCTGCGACAAGCACTCTACTCTCTCCTATCTCTAGAGCAATTAGCTTCATTGTTTAGTGGTGTAGTGCTAAAGTTGGGCCTTCACTGTAGCAGTGTGCTCCCTCTCATTTCCTCTAAATCTGTGGGTACTGCCCGGTGGTTTGTGAGTAAAATATGCTATTTTACCTGGTTATTTCTGAGGTTTATAGCTTGTTACCTCTTAGATAGCTCCGTTGTAAACTTGACAGTGGTTTGTCTATGCTACCCAATGCAGCAGTGCTGTTTGGTTTCACACGCATAGGGAGATTCTAGTTTGTTCCTCTGTATTCCAAGTTCTGATTGTTCTAGACTGTTAATCTACTGTTTATCAGCCTTCCACCATGTGTAATTATCTTGTTATTGACTGGGCAAGTGAACTTCAATAAACTGGTGTTGGAAAACAATTTTGGATATTTCATAAATAATATTCATATTTTATAATATTTCCAGATAATAAATTAATAAACTAGAATGGAATGGAATGGAATGGAATGGAATGGAATGGAATGGAATGGAATGGAATGGAATGGAATAGAATAGACCAGGTTGGAAGAGACCTTCGAGATCATCATGTCCAACCTATCATCCAACACCACCCAGTCAACTAAACCTTGCAACCAAGCACCCTATCCAGTCTCCTCCTGAACACTTCCAGTGATGGTGACTCCACCACCTGCTCGGGCAGCTCATTCCAATGGGCAATCACTCTCTCTGTATAGAACTTCCTCCTAACCTCCAACCTAAACTTCCCCTGGCACAGCCTGAGACTGTGTCCTCTTTTGCCCCTCTAGGAGTGAAAGACTAATCGAACCATCTAGTAGCTGGTTCCCTCCAAAGTTTCCCTCAGGATAGCTGGCACTCGGCAATGGGCAGTTTTACTTGGTCAAGCAAATGATTAGAGGTCTTGGGGCTGAAACGATTTCAACCTAAACTATAACAATGCTGAACTTCTAGTCCACCAAGACACCCAGGTCCCTCTCCACAGGGTTGCTCTCCAGCCACATGGACCCCAGTCTGAACTGTGCTCCTGGGTTATGTATTCCCAGGTACAAGACTGTAAACTTGTCCCACTGAAGTTCATAAGGTTCTTGCTAGTCCACTCATTCAGCCTGTCAGGGTCTTTCTGGAGGGTTGCTCTGCCTCCTCACTCATTTTGGTATTGTTGCTCTTGATCCAAACATCCAGAACACTTATGAAGGTATTAAACAGTATTGGGGACAATATTGGTCCTTGAGGGACCCTACTTATGACTGACTGCTAGGCTGAGAAAAAACTATCAATTGCCACCCATTGAGTAGAGGCTGTCAGCCAGTCAGTCTCTCTGAGGGCTGGTCTTAGGAGTAAAGACTGAGGCAAAGAAGGCGTTCAGCAAATCTGCCATCTCTCAGCATCAGGTACCATATCTCCCATATCTTTCAGTGGTGGCCTACCTTTTGCCTGCTCTTCCTTTTATCATTGATGTTGTGACCATTTGAGGTGGTGCCTTTAACAAAGGGACACCATGGCCAAATGTTTTATAAACAAGATAGGTCTAAACTAATTTCATTGGTGGAGAAGCAGAGCACTGCCTTCAGTTTTGATTCCCAGTGAGACTGGTCTTGCTCAGTCTTGCACTTTCTCCCCCTTCTTCTGCAGCTCACAACTTCTGGGCTTTCGGCCAGACTGACCTTGGAACTGATAACCTCAAGGCCTGTACTAACTGCTTTTAATTAACAATTGCTCTTTTTTCTCTATTTCTAACCCTCTTTGGGGAAAAAGGGGAGAGAAGGGGGTACAGGGGGAAACCCTTCCTCCTGGTGGAGGAGGGGAATCTCATTCCTGTGTTACTTTGTTGTATATCTCTGTATATATTGTAAATATTGTAAATTGTGTACATATATATATATCCTGCAGCCCCGCTTGTAAATATAGCATATTCCCTTGCTAATCGGGCTGTGGTGTTTTTTTTTTCTTTTCTTTAATTTTTCTTCCCTTTACTTACCGGGGGGGAGGGGGTGGTGAAGAAGGCTTGAGGCCTGCCCCTCAACCCTCAACAGATGTATTTGAAAAAACTTTTTTTGTTCTCATTCCCCCTTCCCGCCCCGGCAAGATTCAGCTCCAGGAAGGCCTTGGCCTTCGTTGTTGCCTCTCTACATTCTCTCTCTTTATCTCTATAATCCTCCCAACTGACTAGTCCTTTTTTCCACATAGTGTAAGCCTCCTTTTTATTTTTGAGTTTTACTAAGAGTTCCTTCTTATCCATGCAAGTCTTCTGCCTCCCTTATGTGATTGTTTTTTTCAAGGGAATACATTTCTGTTGAGCTTGGATGTGGCAATGATAGCAATAAGCAGTGTGAGCTATCTGGCAGTATAAGCTTAGAGCTTGGCATGCTGGTAATTGCAACTGCACCCAGATTTCTAGTTCATCCTGCTTTATTCCCATGCTTCTTGCATTGGTATACAGACACTTCAGAGACTTAGCTGAGGACTATCTGTTATCATTGTGGGTGTTGCATAACCCACTATCCCCTACGGCCCCTGGGATAGCAGCAGAGCAGGTACCCTGCCTCACAATTGTTCCAGGAATGTCCTTGGTGAGGCTCATTTTTCCCTCTTCCCCCTTCAAAATTAGTTCAAAGACTTATCAATCAGCCCTGCCAGTTCTTGTCCCAGGATTCTTTTTCTCTTAGAGGCAAGCAGTTTTTTTTCTACAGTCAGCAGGCCTGGAGTCTTGTAGAGTAGCCCATGATCAACAAACCCAAAATCCTGCTGTTGTTACCAGTCCCACAGCCAGGCATTAGTCTTCTGGATTTTCATGTTTATTCCACCATTAGGCATAGCTAGTGGGGAGACAGAGGTAAATACTACTTGTGCTCCTCCCTTAACCATTTGTCCCAGGGCTCTGAAGTCCTTCATTGATCTCAAACTTCTATTAGAAATTTCATCACTGCCTACTTGGAAAACAAGCAATGGGTAGTAGTCAGTTGGGCAGGCCAGGGTAGGAAGTTTTCTTACTACATCCTTGACCCAGGCCCCAGCTAGGCAACAGACTTCCATAAAGAGTGCATCAGGTCTGCATATAAGATCCTCAATGCCTTTCAGAAGTGAGTCCCCGATGACAAACACCTGTTGTTTCTTCTGAAGTGCAGATGTTTCAACAGTAGCTTTGCTCACTCCTAGCCTCTCTGAATGATGCAAACTAGACAAGCTTTCATAGCTGCTATTAGTTGGTTTCACTTGCTGAACATTGTTTTTGGTGAAAATAGGTTCACTAAGAACAGTACATACAGGGGCACCTGTGGGGATTCAGTGGCTTTTAGGATGCCAAACCTGGACCACTTGGAAGGAATTTGTCTCCATTGATCTTCAGCTTCTGAGTTATTCTGCAGACCTTCCACATCATAGAATCATAGAATCAATAAGGTTGGAAAAGACCAAAATACCTCAAAGATCATCAAGTCCAACCTGTCACTCAACACATCATGACTACTAAACCATGGCACCAAGTGCCACATCCAATCCTGTGGTGGGTTGGAAGGGGTAAGGCTAAGAAGCCTCTTCCCTCCCCCCTGTAAGGTAAAAGGGAAAGAAAAATTGAAGGGAAAGGAAAAAAAAAAACCCACCAGCTGAATTAGCAAAGCAGTGGAGCTATATTTACAAAGCAGTGTAGGATATGCAGGGGAATATTTACAAATTTACAATATCTACAATATATACAAAGATATACAACAGAGTAACACAGAAATGAGAGTAACCCACCTTGGCCGAGGGGGTTCCCCACCTCCGCTCTCCCCTCTCTTCCCCCTTTTCCCCAGAATAGTTCGGAAAAGAGGGAGAAAGAAGAAAGAAAGAAGTTAAAAGCAGTTTGTGTTAATTGGAAGCAGTTAATACAGGCCTTATCAGTTTTTCAAGGCCGGAGCCTTGGCAGAAAACCCAGCACAGGCAGAAAGCTGCTGCACCGAAGGAGATGCGGAAGCAAGAGTGACCGAGAAGTGCTGGAAATGCCCATTTCAGTCTCAGTTCAGATGGTGCTTCCTCCCACTTGACCAATGAAATTGTTTAGACTATTCCTTCCGTTTACCAACTTCCGTCCACCATATTCCCTTTCTTAAGAGGACAGCGTCAACCGGCCACAGTCCACCCCTTCTAAACAATTCCATTGGCTGTTCACACTGTCCATCCAATCTAAAATGATATTTACAGTTCGTGAGTAAAGTTCATAGTCCATTCCGGCTATGCTCAGATGTAGATGATTCAAAAGTCCAAGAAAATCAGAAAGTGAGAAAAATGGAAGACAGTTTATTTTCTTCGCCGACGAAGCAAAGAAAAGGGAAACAGGGAAATCTCAGGGTCTCTTAGTTGACTCAGGGTTCTCAGGGATCTCAGGGTTTGTGCACCGTAGATTCTTCGTTGATTCTTCTTTTGGGCGCGATGTAGCTGTACAGCAGTTCGAAGTTAACCTCTTTCAGCTAAAGTTAAATTTCTTTGTGGAATACACTGAATTTCACCATTCTCTTGCATTACCCAATAAGTGTGACCCGGACCTTCAGCTGAAACCACCCCTCGGACAGGTTTAGCCTCTCCTGAGGGTGAAAATACCCAAACAGTTTTACCTAACAGATTCTTTTCTCTAACAACAGGAACTCTATCACCTTCTACTTTCCACAGCAAATCTGAATGTGCAGGTCCAGCTCGGTTCACTGAACCTCTACTATTTACCAGCCAGGTTGCTTGTGCTAAATGTTTTTCCCAGTTTTTCAGAGATCCACCCCCCATGGCTTTAAGAGTGGTCTTCAACAAACCGTTGTAGCGTTCAATCTTCCCTGAAGCTGGTGCATAGTAGGGAATGTGGAATATCCACTCAATACCATGCTCTTTTGCCCAGTTCTTTACAAGGTTGTTCTTGAAATGAGTTCCGTTGTCTGACTCAATCCTCTCTGGAGTTCCGTGTCTCCACAGGATCTGTCTCTCCAGACCGAGAGTGGTGTTGCATGCAGTTGCATGTGGAACTGGATAAGTTTCCAACCATCCAGTGTTTGCCTCTACCATAGTAAGCACGTATTGCTTACCAGAACGAGAACGTGGTAGAGTGATGTAGTCAATCTGCCAAGCTTCACCGTACTTGTACTTGGACCATCTGTCACCATACCACAAGGGCTTAAGTCGTTTTGCCTGCTTAATAGCAGCACAAATGTCACAATCATGGATGACTTGCATGATAGCATCCATGGAAATGTCTATGGATCTGTCACGAGCCCATTGGTATGTTGCATCTCTGCCTTGATGTCCTGACGAATCGTGAGCCCACCGAGCTAAGAATATCTCACCTCGGTGTTTCCAGTCGAGATCAAGATTAGAGTCCATGTCTACTTGAGAAACTCTTGCAGCTAGATCTGCCTGATGGTTGTGTTGTTGTTCCTCAGCAGCTTTGCTCTTAGGAATGTGAGCATCGATGTGTCTCACTTTCACTGGGATTCTCTCGATTCGATCAGCAATGTCCTGCCATAGGTTGGCTGCCCAAATGGGTTTTCCTTTCCTCTGCCAACCACTCTTCTTCCAGTTCTTTAGCCAACCCCATAGAGCATTGGCTACCATCCATGAGTCGGTGTAGAGATAAAGCTTTGGCCATCTCTCACGTTCAGCTACGTCGAGAGCTAGCTGGACAGCTTTTACCTCTGTGAACTGACTGGATTCTCCTTCTCCATCTTTCGCCTCTGCAACTCGGCGTGTTGGACTCCACACTGCAGACTTCCACCTTCGCTTGTTTCCAACAAGACGACAGGAACCGTCTGTGAACAAAGCATATTTCTTTTCATCATCAGAAAGGTCATTGTAAGGAGGAGCTTCCTCAGCACGAGTTACTTTCTCCTCTGGAGGTTTAGCACAGTTGATACCTTCAGGCCAACTTGAGATCACCTCCACTAGACCAGGTCTTTCAAGATTTCCCATTCGAGCTCTCTGTGTTATCAGAGCCATCCACTTAGACCATGTGGAGTCTGTGGCATGATGTGGTGTGGAACCTTTGCCTTTGAACATCCAATTCAAAACTGGTAATCTGGGAGCTAGAAGAAGTTGTGATTCAGTTCCAATCACTTCAGAAGATGCTTTTACTCCTTCATAGGCAGCTAGAATTTCTTTCTCTGTTGGAGTATAATTAGCCTCTGAACCTCTGTAACCTCGACTCCAGAAACCAAGAGGTCGTCCACGTGTCTCACCTGGTGCTTTTTGCCACAAGCACCAGGTTGGACCATTGTCACTTGCAGCCGTGTACAAAATGTTCTTAATGTCTGGACCATCTCGGACAGGTCCCAGACCCATTGCTTGAATTACCTTTTGCTTTATCTGGTCAAAGGCTGCTTGTTGTTCAGGTCCCCAGTGGAAATGGTTTCTCTTTCGAGTCACATCATACAGAGGTTTCACAATCTGACTGCACCCAGGAATGTGCAGTCTCCAAAATCCCACTATCCCCAAGAAACGTAGGGTCTCTTGCTTGTTTGTGGGACTTGCCATGGTAGAGACTCTATTTACTACATCCACTGGAATGTGTCTGCGTCCATCCTGCCATCGCACTCCCAGAAACTGAATTTCGGTGGTAGGTTCTTTCACCTTGTCTCGCTTGATGGCAAAACCTGCATTCAGAAGAATGTCAATGATTTTGTTACCTTTCTCGAAGACTTCCTCAGCAGTTTTACCCCAGACGATGATATCATCGATGAACTGGATGTGTTCTGGAGCGCTGCCTTTCTCCAGAGCATCGTGGATCACTGCATGACAGATGCTTGAGCTGTGGATCCAGCCCATTGGCAGTCTGTTGAAAGTGTACTGGATTCCTCTCCAGGTGAAAGCAAACTGAGGCCTGCATTCCTCTGCTATGGGAATAGAGAAAAATGCATTAGCAATGTCTATGGTAGCATACCATTTGGACTCTTTGGATTCCAGCTCATACTGTAGCTCCATCATGTCTGGTACTGCTGCACTCATAGGTGGTGTCACTTCATTTAGGGCTCGGTAGTCTACCGTCAGACGCCAGTCTCCATTCTGCTTCCGCACAGGCCACACTGGACTGTTGAAAGGTGAATGAGTTTTGCTGACGACTTTCTGACTCTCCAACTGACGAATCAGATTCTGAATGGGCAACAAAGAGTCACGGTTGGTTCGGTATTGTCTGTGATGCACAGTCTGAGAAGCAACCGGCAATTTAATGTCCTGTATCTTATGTTGTCCCACAACTGCAGATTCATCAGAAAGTTCAGGTCTAGCAGACAGCTTCAATTTTTGTCCATCAATTTCTATTGAAGCTACTCCAAAAGCCCATTTGTAACCTCTAGGGTCTTTGAAACGCCCTTCTCTCAGAAAATGAATTCCCAAAATACAATGTGCATCAGGTCCGGTCACAATTGTATGCTTCCTCCATTGCTTACCAGTTAAACTTATATTAACCTCTACCTTACTTAACTCTTGAGATCCACCAGTGACTCCCAGAATAGTTATAGACTCTGATCCCTGATAATTTGATGGTATTATGGTGCACTGAGCTCCTGTGTCAACCAAGGCCCTGTACTTCCGAAATTGTGAAGTGCCAGGCCACTGGATGTACACATCCCAATAGATTCTATTATCTCTGTTATCCCTCTCCTCCCCCTGGCGGGAGGCAGGGCACCCCAAGTTATGGGGAACATGCGCACATGTGCATTGCACATAGTTTGCAGGGTTATAACTTTGCATGTTATAACTGGAACCACTGTTGGAGCCATAAGAGTCGTTCTGGGGAACTGTGGAAGTAACAGCTACCCTTCTGGTATTGCTACCTTGGGTTCTGCCACTTTGCAATTCCCTCAGTCTCCTGAAAAGATTAGAAGTTGGTTGGCCATCCCAGCGGTTCATGTTCTCACCAAACTGATCACGCAGAGTTATCCAAATAGTTCTACGTGATTGCCTTGGCGGTCTGTTTTGGATTGACCTGTTCTGGAATGACCTGTTTTGGAATGACCTCCTTGGAGGACGTGTATTCCTCACAGATGAAACTTGTACCCACCTGGAGGAAGAATTGAAATTATCCCTTTGTGCCAATTGGGATATGGAATTTCAAAATTCATCTTTTAACTCTCTTATGCAATTCTGTATATCACCAGACATAGTTTTAATGGCCGAAACCAAAGAACCACGTGTCATGCTATCCTCCAATTGTCTCATTTGATCACTGAATTGGCCAACCGTAGGAGAAGCTCCACCATAACTTCTTGACACAATTCTGCTTGCCAGAATGTTTGCATAATTAGAAGGAGCAAGTTTGATGATCTTTTTAGCAAGACCAATACCCACACGAATGTCATCTGGATTCAGAGTTTCATGTTCACCATAGAGTAGCTCTCTAACAGCAAATTCTCTCAAGCGCTTAATTCCCTCATCTAGGGTAGTCCAGGGTTTAGGATTCCATGGAAGATCATCTCGGGAAGGATATCTCAGGGCAACCGCCATTAAAAGACGTATCCAGAGATTAACCTTACCGAGAGCTCGGCCTAGATGTCTATCTATTCCATTGTCCCTTGAGAGAGTTCCTAACTGAGCTGCTGACTTGTCTCCAACTGTTAGAGCTGGAGCACCTGTATCATAACACCTACTAAGCCAAGCTAGAACTGGTTCCTTATCTGCCCTGGTGAAATCTTTACGGACATTACGCAATTCCTCCCGTGGAGAAGAACACTCCAAAATATCATCTTCACCTTCGTCTCCCTGAATTCTTTGCCCATATAATCCTGCTGTCATTCTCCTAAAGATCTCTTTAAGCTGAGAACCACCTTTGCCAGCTGGTTTCCTAACTTCATCTGTATCCTGCTTTGATCTCACTAGGTTAGCTAGATCTTTAAAACAAACCTTCTCTTCCTCCTCAGCAGGATCTCTTAGAGTAGAGGGCCCCTCACCAGGACCAGTCTCCAGCTCCTCTTCTTCTCCATCTTTGGTCTTTGCACCTCTAGTCTTTAAAGGAGCCACCTTAACTGGAGCTGTGTTTGAATTTACAGCCACCTTAATGGAAGCTGACAGGTCCTGAGATAAATCAGCTGCTGGGGCAGTGACTTCCGGTCCCACCAAGGGATTGGGCGGAAGTGACGTTGCTCCGTTACTGGCCGACAGAGAAGAAGAAGGAGGAGAAGGAGTAGGAGAAGGAGTAGGCGCCATGTTGATACCAGCTGACGCCCTTGGCAGCTTGCTGGAATCAGCAAAGTCATTTAGAGCTGCTTTACCAATTGACTTTTTAGCCTGCTTTTTAACTGACACAGATTCTGGACATTCCTCGTCACTAGATGACTCTTGGACTGATCCAGAGCCACGGCGTTTTCTTTTTGATCTAGTTTTAATAACAAAACAAGCTCTGGACACCTTCCTCTCTCGCCGTAGAGAGAACAGCAAATATGCAATCACCATCACCATCAGCAGAATTATACACATCACATAAATCACCTTTGGATCCCAGGCATCACTTAAAGTTACTCTCCCCTCAGGTGGAATCTTAAAAGCCTTTATCTCAATTGGGAGAGTGGTGGAGGTAACATTCCTGTATCTCACTGGCCATAGGAAATTAATACATTTTCCATACCATAATTTAACTCTATACATAACCCACATATAAATTGTCCGCACCAAATATTTGCCCAGGTAATCCAAAATCAAACCCAAACAATATCTGTAAACCAGAGCCCCAAAAATTGAAAAGAACAATCGCTCCACAAACCACAAGACCTTCATGTTTGCTAATTCAGCTAGAAAACACTAAATCAATCAAGTAATAAATTAAACTAATTATCTGCCCCACGTTGGACGCCAATAAAAAAAAATGTGGTGGGTTGGAAGGGGTAAGGCTAAGAAGCCTCTTCCCTCCCCCCTGTAAGGTAAAAGGGAAAGAAAAATTGAAGGGAAAGGAAAAAAAAAAACCCACCAGCTGAATTAGCAAAGCAGTGGAGCTATATTTACAAAGCAGTGTAGGATATGCAGGGGAATATTTACAAATTTACAATATCTACAATATATACAAAGATATACAACAGAGTAACACAGAAATGAGAGTAACCCACCTTGGCCGAGGGGGTTCCCCACCTCCGCTCTCCCCTCTCTTCCCCCTTTTCCCCAGAATAGTTCGGAAAAGAGGGAGAAAGAAGAAAGAAAGAAGTTAAAAGCAGTTTGTGTTAATTGGAAGCAGTTAATACAGGCCTTATCAGTTTTTCAAGGCCGGAGCCTTGGCAGAAAACCCAGCACAGGCAGAAAGCTGCTGCACCGAAGGAGATGTGGAAGCAAGAGTGACCGAGAAGTGCTGGAAATGCCCATTTCAGTCTCAGTTCAGATGGTGCTTCCTCCCACTTGACCAATGAAATTGTTTAGACTATTCCTTCCATTTACCAACTTCCGTCCACCATATTCCCTTTCTTAAGGGGACAGCGTCAACCGGCCACAAATCCCCTCTTGAACACCTCCAGGGACAGTGACTCCACCACCTCCCTGGGCAGCCCATTCCATTGGCTAACAACTCTCTATGAAGAACTTTCTCCTCACCTTGAGGCTAAACTTTCCCTGGTGCAGCTTGAGGCAGGAGGCTGCACAAGGTCTGTCCCAGAGCAGAAAGCATGCCCAGGGACACAACTAGAAATAATGCTAAACTATATATTTAGAGTCCACACACTGCTCCCACCCTCCCCCAACAAAAACCCAACAAACAAACCCAAACCAAAACCCTAAACCAAATCAACCAAACAACAGGAATAAAAAAATAAATACCCAAAACCTCCAAACCAACCAACTAACCAAAAATTCCCAACCCAACCCCCGACCCCCCACAACCAAAAAACATGGATTAGGGTTGAAAAGAAGCACAGCTACAACCACAAGACTTATATGCAGCTTTTGTGCTGATGGATGCGAGCTAGAGTCATGGGACAGGTGGAGAGGCCTCAGCTGAGGCTTCTCAGGATAATCAATGACAATTACTATCATTTTGGGGAAAAAAGTAGTGCATTTTTGCTTCAGATAGTGTTCTAATCTACCACACTAAGCATAATCATTATGAAGTTTTCATGATGTCCCAGTGAAAATCACGTTATCAAGTATTTTACTGAATGCAAAATGGAAGTCATGTGATGAAGAGGGCAAAAGCTCCAAGGGCTTTTCTAACCAGACTCTGGACATTGACTTACTCTCAAGACAAAAGAGCCTATGGTTATGTCAGGGTGACCACTATCACTTACTCCAAAACTCCTTTCTGGCTTATCTAAACTGGGATTCTATTCCAGGCTGTTGAATAATGTGTGCAAATTTCAAACTCTTTCCTGTCTCATCACTGCCTATATAATATTTTTGAATGATTCCTTCCAGAAACTATAAGGTTCATTTGCCTGATGACATGTCTCTCTGTTTGTGCCCTGTGATGAAAATTCTAGTCTGATTCTCCACTCCATTACCTTATATCTAGTCTAGTGTAACTCTGCTGGAACTGCTCATAAGAAACACAAATATAATGGAGAAAAGAAGTGGGCTTTTGATGCTCTTTGTTGGAATAAATGTTACCATTCAGAGAGTGTCAATAATTCAATAGTGTTTGTCTGAGAGAGAAAAATGATTGTGAACAGAGAGGGAGAAGTGGACTGACTGTCTACGAACCTTCAAACGATTTTGTGGCAAGAGAAACTCAAAAGGTAACAATTAAATAGTGAACCTCTGTGTATGGAGCAGTCACCCGCAGTCTTTCTCTTTTGAAAGGAGAAAAAAAAAACAAAAACCAACGTTGGCAGTTACAGCACCAAGACAGAGCTGAGTTTCTGCTCCATTTCTGAGGCTATAGCAAGTCTCTGCATCTCACTTTCCATACCTTCTCAGATCTTCAGAATACAGAACACAGTATTAACCAGTTTGTAAAAGACCTTTGAGATCACCAAGTCCAACCTATCATCCCAACACGAGTTGAGCCTCAACTTATTCAAGCTCTTAAAGCAGAAATAAATTCCTCACCTCAGGCTGTGTTCTGGAAGAGCTGAGATTTGAATTTTTTTGAGAATTCTTTAAGATGAGAAAGCTGTTTGTGATAACTATTCTAAACTAAAACTATATCCCAAAGGATAGTGAAGTTTAATTTGTTTATCAGGCCACAAGCAGAGATGATAAACACTTCTCTGTTTCTACATACCCAGGGAGACAGTTAAACTGTCTCTCACTGTGCATTTGCATGACACATTTAATTTACTAGACTTCAAGTAATTATTTTTACAAGCAGATCAAAACATGTCTGTGCAGACACCAATGTAAGAAATAAAAAGGACAACTGGCATCAGAATCTGGATAAAACCAGAAACCATCCATAACAAGACCCCAGTTAGTTACCTGGCTTCTGTTCAGAAGATAAGGGAAAAAGCCTTTATTGATTGTGTATTTCAGACAAATTATCTGACACTATAGACTCATTTCAAAGATGGTGTTTTCAGAAGTAAATTGCCTTTTTGGCATCCAGCCATATCTACTGAAATTGCTGCAGGAATAAAGCAGCAACCTGATCTCCTTCTATCATCAGGTGACTGGTGTGTGTGGGGCACATGTAGTCAACCTGGACTTCAGCAAGGCCTTTGACACCGTCCCCCACAGCAAACTCCTGGACAAGGTGTCAGCTTGTGGCTTGGACAGCAGCACTCTGTGCTGGGTTAGAAACTGGCTGGAGGGCCGAGCTCAGAGAGTGGTGGTGAATGGAGCCACATCCAACTGGCAGCCAGTCACTAGTGGTGTCCCCCAGGGATCAGTGCTGGGCCCCATGCTCTTTAACATCTTTATTGATGATCTGGATGAGGGCATTGAGTCCATCATCAGTAAATTTGCAGATGACACCAAGCTGGGGGAAGGAGTTGATCTGCTGGAGGGTAGAGAAAGAGGACACAGTCTCAGGCTGCGCCAGGGGAGGATTAGGCTGGATGTTAGGAAGAAGTTCTATACAGAGAGTGATTGGCCATTGGAACGGGCTGCCTGGGGAGATGGTGGAGTCACCATCATTGGAGGTGTTCAGGAGGAGACTTGATGGGGTGCTTGGTGCCATGGTTTGGTTGTTTAGGTGGGTTGGATTGGTTGATAAGTTGAACGCAATGGTCTTGAAGGTCTCTTCCAACCTGGTCTGGTCTATTCTATTCTATTCTATTCTATTCTATTCTATTCTATTCTATTCACTCTGTGCTGGGTTAGGAACTAGCTGGAGGGCTGAGCCCAGAGAGTGGTGGTGAATTGTGTCACATCCAGCTGGAGGCCACACCCATCCTGTTCAATATCTTTACTGATGACGTGGATGAGGATATTGAGTCCATCATCAGTAAATTTGCAGATGACACCAAGTTAGGAGCAGGTGTTTATCTGTTTGAGGGTAGAAGGGCTCTCCAGAGGGATCTTGACAGGCTGGACAGATGGGCAGAGTCCAACATGATGGCATTCCACAAGTCCAAGTGCCAGGTGCTGCACCAGGTTGGAAGACACCTTCAAGATTATCACGTCCAACTTATCATCCACCACCACTTAATCAACTAAACCATGCAACCAAGCGCCCTATCAAGTCTCCTCCTGAACACCTCCAGTGACGGTGACTCTGCCACTGTGGTGGGTTAATGCCCTTTCTGAAAACAAAAAAAAAAGCAGGGTGGAGGGCTTGCGGGTATTTTGCTTTCCCTGCAGGATGTTTTCCCCCTGGTAAGATGAGTCTGTTCCACTCCACACTCCCTGCCCAGCTAGGGTATAAAAAGCAGGGCATTGCAGCTTTGGCTCTCCTGGATGAGAGCTACTGCGGCTGCTTTCCTGCTCCTCTGCCACGCGGTCAGGCCTGATCCTTCTCCCTGCTGTCTCTTTGCCACTTCAGAGAAAGTCTGATTTTGTATTATTTGTATTTTGTATTTTTGTATTATTTTGTGTTATTTGTATTTTGTATTTTTCTTTTGTCCTCCTGTCATCTATCCTTGTTCCTTGCCCTTGTAAACCTTACCTGTGTATCTCTCTCTCTCTATGTATATATATATAGATATAGTTATATATATATTGTTTAAATAAAACTCTTTACCTCTCTACTTCCAAGCTGACTCCAAATTATTGTTTGGTGGAATTGCTTCTTTCCTTTTTTTTTTCCTGCCTTCTCAGCCTTGCCCCCATCTGAGCTCTTAACTCCCAGTTAAGGCTCAAACCACCACAACCACCTCCTCAGCCAGCCCATTCCAATGGGCAATCACTCTCTCTATGTAGAACTTCCTCCTGTGTAGAACTTCCTTCCTGTGTAGAACTTCCTTCTCCTTGGTCACAACAACCCCATGCAGTGCTACAGGCTGGGGTCAGAGTGGCTGGAGAGCAGCCAGGCAGAAAGGGAGCTGGACTTGCTTAGCCTGGAGAAGAGGAGGCTCAGGGGAGACCTTATTGCTGTCTGCAACTACCTGAAGGGAGGTTGTAGCCAGATGCGGGCTGGTCTCTTCTCCCAGGCATCTCATCTCCCAGCATCAGAACAAGAAGATGCAGCCACAAGAGGGTATTGGACATGGCACTTGGTGCCATGGTTTAGTAGTCATGAGGTGTTGGGTGACAGGTTGGACTTGATGATCTTTGAGGTCTTTTCCAACCTTATTGATTCTATAATTCTATGATCCCAAAGCTGACCTGGAAAATTGTGAGTCCCATTAGCAACTACCTATAGCATGTATGCATGTGAGCTCTCTACTGTCCATCCAGACAGATTTTATGTTTGTGGTCCTGACTCCACAGCAGGCTTTGTCCATGTATGTGATGTGGTCTGGTGTACAGCATGTGTACATTGGTTGTAAATTACTTAAAGGTGTTCCTCATTTGCCTAGTGCATGTGTATGTAGGAATGCATACTTAATGGTGTATGTTACACAACACTGTACATTCTCATTGTTGAGAAATAGTGCTGGAGGAAAGGGCCTTTATTTTTCTCACCTAATCTGCTGCTGCTCCTACCCATGCTGTCAGCTCAAGCTGCACTTTCAGTGCTCACCACTCATAGGATATCACAACCATGTTGGATTTTTCAGTTTGTTGAACTGTTGGCACATAAGCTGTGAGTCAGGCTTAGTGAGAAAGAATTCACAAACTTCTGAGAAATGAGGGGAGCAACAATGGTGGCAGTCTCAGAAATACCAGGAAGAGGGAATCAGAACAATTAATGCTGAGGCTGCAGCAGTTCCATAGCGGGACCTGAATTCCTGGAAAAACATGAAAATTAATACATTCTGATATTAATTCACACAAGATCAAGACTTCCCACACTTTATCTTTACTTAAAAATGACACTATATTTTCTGTTGCTTTGGCTTCATAAAGTGTAGTAGTTCAAGCCAGTTGAGGCTTTCAAAAGTAGAAATACTTTTATACGAGGGTATCAGAGAGCTAGCAACTCTCCATTTATCTGTGTACAGCATTGCGAAGGTGTGTAAGGAACCCAAGAGGTAATTGATTTCATAGTATCATAGTATCATAGAATCAGTCAGGGTTGGAAGGGACCACAAGGATCGTCTAGTTCCAACGCCTCTGCCAAGGGCAGGGACACCCCACACCAGATCAGGGTGACCAGAGCCTTGTCCAGCCTGCTCTTAAACATCCCCAACCACCTTCCTGGACAACTCATTCCAGGGCTTCATCACTCTCATGGGGAAGAACCTCCTCCTCACATCTAGCCTGAATCTCCCCACCTCCAGCTTCATTCCATTCCCCCTAGTTCTATCACTACCTGAGATCCTGAGAAGTCCTTCCCCAGCCTTCCTGTAGGCCCCCTTCAGATACTGGAAGGCCACAATTAGGTCACCTCGGAGCCTTCTCTTCTGCAGACTTAACAGCCCCAACTCCTTCAGTCTGTCCTCATAGGAGAGGTGCTCCAGCCCTCTGATCATCCTCCTGGCCCTTCTCTGGACACTTTCCAGCACCTCCACATCCCTCTTGTAATAGGGGCACCCAGAACTGGACACAGTACTCCAGGTGGGGTCTCACTAGAGCTGAGTAGAGGGGGACAATCACCTCCCTCGACCTGCTAGCCACATTTCTCCTGATGCAGCCCAGGATCTGATTTGCTTTCTGGGCTGCAAGTGCACACTGAGAGCTCATGTTGAGCTTCTCATCCACCAGCACTCCCAAGTTTCTCTCCTCAGGGCTGCTTTCCAGCCAGTCACTGTCCAGCCTGGATTTGTGCCTGGGATTGCCTCGACCCAGATGCAGGACCCTGCACTTGCTCTTATTGAACTTCATGAGGTTGGCTTGTGCCCACCTCTCCAGCCTGTCAAGGTCCCTCTGGATGGCCTCCCTTCCCTCCAGCGTGTCTGCTGCACCACACAGCTTGGTGTCATCTGCAAACTTGCTGAGGGTGCACTCAATGCCACTGTCCATGTCACCCACAAAGATGTTGAACAAGACAGATCCCAGGACTGATCCCTGAGGGACTCCGCTTGTCACTGGCCTCCACTGGGACATGGAGCAATTGACAGCCACTCTTTGGGTGCAGCCATCAAGCCAGTTCCTTATCCATCTAGTGGTCCCCCCATCAAACCCATGTGTCACCAGTTTGGAGACCAGGATGTGGTGCGAGACAGTGTTGAAGGCTTTGCTCAGGTCCAGGTAAATGACATCACAGTATCACAGTATCACAGTACCACCAAGGTTGGAAGAGACCTCGAAGATCATCGAGTCCAACCTGTCACCACAGACCTCATGACTAGACCATGGCACCAAGTACCACTTTCAATCTCCTCTTGAACACCTCTAGGGATGGTGACTCCACCACCTCCCTAGGCAGCCCATTCCAATGACGAATGACTCCCTTGGTGAAGAACTTTCTCCTCACCTCGAGCCTAAACTTCCCCTGGTGCAGCTTGAGACTGTGTCCTCTTGTTCTGGTGCTAGTTGCCTGGGAGGAGAGACTAACCCCCTCATGGCTACAACCTCCCTTCAGGTAGTTGTAGACAGCTTCTCCAGGCTAAACAATCCCAGCTCCCTCAGCTTCTCCATGTAGAGAGACATCTTGAGGCAAATGTAATAAAACCAAACAGGCAAAATTACACTGATGCAAACTGAGTGCACAGAAAGATCAAACAGCATTTGCATTTTGAACAAAATACTTTTGAGTTTGACCTTGAGCTTTCACTTCTTTTAGAGGTATTTAAATATTAAATTAAATAAATCTGACACTCTCATGTAAAAAGTGTCTCAAATCAAAGATACTCTCTGACAGAGTCTGACTTAGCCATTTTTAAATGATTAATTTATTAAATAGCTTTGTTCCTTTAGCTGTTCATCTATTTTGAGTAAAATATCCTCTGGAGGGTGGTTTTATGCTGCACAGAAGACCGAAACTGGAGGCAGAAGAGCCATTTAAAATGCTATGAAAACTGGAGCAAGAGCTATGTTCCATAAGCAACAGCAAGATATATAATTTATGAAAAAAAAAAAATTAGGATACCATAAACCCAAAGATAAGTGTATCTGTATCTCTCTAGGTACTTATGTGCTCCTGAGCGCTGCACAGATGTATTGCTGTACATGTATAGGCACATATAGACACTTACAATATCCTCACATGGATATTATAAAATAAATAGGCACAATAAAAAATTCAATGTGACATTTGTTGTCATCATGGGTATATGCAGCTTTCCTTTTACGTCTGTATAAGTAAAATTATATTTTTCACATATCTATCTGTATTGTGCAGTTTAATGCAAATGTGTTCACCTATTTTTATTTTTTTTAAGTTCTGTACATATTGCATTTTCTACCCTCTTCACTTTGATTTTATACTACTAACTGCAAAAAAAAAAATGCTCTGAATATTATTTTGTCTTTTATTAAATCACAAAATAAGTGTGGGGGGAAAGTGGTTGAAAGAAAAACAAACCAAACCAAACCCCAAAAAACTTAAAAAAAAAAACAAAAAAAACCCAAACAAAAAAGAATAAGAAACCATAGAGTAAATCAGAGACTAATTGTGTGTACTCAATTCCCTAATAAAAAGAAGTTACATCAACAGTGATTTGTGGTTTGGAATGAGATGTCCTGTGGGTTAACTGAGTCTGGAGGGTTGAGTCCTAACCAAACAGTCTCATTAGAGAGAAAAGGAAGCTGGGAAAAGTAAGGGCTCTCGTTTATGGTGAGGTGTAGGGCTGACCATGGGGCAGAAGTGCTGAACCACCAGGCATGGTAGGACAGGTGTATCATAGTTCTCCTCCTCATGTCAATCCCTGGCAAGCCTGAAGAAGCTAATCCTTTTCTTCTTGCAGGCTAAGATACTTGCCACCATGGGAGGAATCAGAACACATACAAGACATCAGTGAGAAGCAGCTGAGGTACCAGAGGCTCAGGTCCTCACTCTCCATGCTGCTTGTCTCCTCCAGAAACACAGAGGCAGAGCAGTTGCCACCAGTTTCTTGAGCTGTTGCTACTGCCATCCACTGATGTACCATGCAGCTCATCCTAGAACCTATCAAGATCAGTGCTCTGGGTTATATTTTCCTGAATGTTTTTCTAGCCCATTGAGGCACTTGAAATGTTTTTCCCAGGAACTGTAGTGCAAGGCAATTACATATTTCTTTAACCTCACATAGTGGCCTGTCCAATGGGCAGCTTTGCTAGCTCCATCTCTGAACTCAAGGGAACACTTAGTTCCAGACAAAAACCTCCTTAACAAAATAAACTAAAAGCAACTCACCAATGTTTGCTTAGATGGTGTGCTTTCAGGAGCTATTTTATACTATTTCATCATTACTTTTCCATATACTTATTTTTAAAACAAATCATTATGTTTACACCCAGGTTTTATGTTGCCAGGTAACTCATAGTGTGCAACAGCAACAGCAGAGCAAATACAGCAGCCAACAATGGAGCCTGCTGCTCCATTTTCACAACTCTGCTAAAACAGCCAGTGAGTGAGCACCAGGGATTACAAACTGTTAGGCCCTTTCCCCCAGATATTGTCTCTTGTTTCCATGTCAGCAGCAGCCTTTATGGCCTCTGATGGCCTGTGGCCTGAATCATGGTCTGTTAGAGTAGTACCAATATCTCACCAAAAATCATTAAAGGAGAACAGCCTGAAGGAGAACAGAACAACATGATAGTGGAGTTGCTGCCAGCCATGAGTTTGCAGTGAAAAGGTGTGTGCTTAATGAAGTGGGTTAGTTTTGGTCTCAGAATAATGTGCAAGTCCAGTTAATTCAAGTGTTGAGGTCACCTAGATGCTGAAACACTGCAACCTCCTCTGTGCCAGGCCCTGGAACACTTTGCTGCAGAACAACCAGCAATGTTGGAATGCTTGCAACACTAAGTCAAGATCCCCTTGGTCTGTTGCCAAAATTAAGTAAATCCTCAAGGTCAGACATGCAGTTTGGGAACTGACACCTGAAGGTCTCTACAAACATGCTGGAGAAGAAGTGACAACAAACCAGACACCTCACATGGCTCAGAGGTTGGAGGATCTTCCCACAAAAGTAATCCAGGACTCATCACTTATCATGTCCTATTTTTTCTTTAGAGTTCCCTTTGAAAACTTTCTGCACTGCAATCTGTTTGCTGGCTCTTAAGCTCCCCATTCACATCGGTTCCCTCTAATCAGAGAACACTTTGTAATTTTTAAGAGTTTATTTCCAATTGCTTACCATCTTGCATGGCTGCCTGAAGGAATAAAGAAGTGGATGATTAGCCATCTTCTTGGCAATTTGAGAGTGCTGCTGAGTGTCAGTTCATGCTGTAGTGAATATGGAAGAAAGAGTCATGTGTTCAGCTTTATTTTTAATGCAAATCTTAAGTAAACATAAAAGCTCTAAACTGAATATTAGCTTTTTCCACCCTCAGAGATCACACTCATAATTCTGTGCAATTTTTCCTGCTTCTCTGCAAATTTTAATGCTGATGATATCCAAATCAAGTAGATCTTTTCCTTTCACAGTTAATTCACCAGCTAGTTATCAAAATGGACAATGACGCTAAGAATTCGAAGTGCTGGCAAGTGTGTGAGAGTGAAATGTTCTTGAAAACACAGCTTTTCTTTCCTACCAAAGTAAAAGGTTGTGAGCTGGCAGTTTGGACAGCATTTCTGTGGTGTTCATCACAACACCTTCAGTTTGGTGAAACTACAAAACTCTCTTTACAGGCTTCATACCAATTGTAAGGTGGCATTTGATTGCAGAGCTATGAGAGTGAGTATCTGTGTCTCTCAGAATTGTTAGAGAATTTGTGAAATTAAAAGCAGAGGTGTCATATGTGCAAAACATATGTTTTTTTTTGGGATACATATGCAAGATCTGTGATCACAACCATTCATGGAAAGAAACCTGAGGGTTTATTGATAATGTGTCAACACCATCTGCTTTTCCAATGCTTCAGGAAATCTGTGGGTTTAAGTTGATCATTCTTCATAGGTAAAATACTGGTAGTTGGTAGAATCCATGTTTGTAGAAGTGTATCATAGATGTAGGCAACATCCTAATGAACGTATCTATTTTTTTTCTAGAAATTTCTCAAAGGAAAGAGTAAGCTATGAAACAAGCATCAAAATCAGTTGCAACAGGAAGAAAAGGAATCAATATCACCATTTTACTTGAAAAGAGAGTCATAAGAAAGGAACAGTGGGGAGATTCACATTACACATGCACAGCAGATAAAGAGTCTGCCAGTGATCTCCAAAGTTACTCTTTTCTGATAACGAATAAGTACAGAAACCCAAAAAGTAAATAACACCTTTAGTTTTTGGCAGTAAAGTTTCATTAAGGGTACTGATCTCACAACCACTGTGAACTAGTGAATTCTAGCTAAGAATAATAAAAACAAAGCTCCATCTCTCTGTGAGAGGCAAAGAACCTCAGCTTGAATGTGTTCTTCACTAAGGACATGCAAAAAAATTATGTAATTATGTGTCCAGGGAACTACAGGTCTGCAGTGCTTTGGCTATGATGTGTGTGGTGGTTTTAGGCTATGCCTTTAAAATTTCGTTACAGATTCCAAGCAGAAAAGTAGAAAAATATAAGTAAATCACTAGTGGGTGTAAAAAGGAAAACTAAAGATAATTCTAAACAATTTCATTGAAGAAATATCTGCTGTAAGACTGCTTGTACCAAAGCATTCCAGGGACTTCTCTTCTCTGCTTGCTTCACTTGGGAGAGATTAATCTGCTTTTGCTGACCTTGGCAGCATTATTTTAGTTAAGTTTAACCACTGATTTCTCTCTGCTCCTTTCTCCCGTTTGGACAGGAGATGGGTGGGGGTGGGGGGGTGGGGTGGGCAGAAGAACAGTCTCTGTGGTCTTTTTGACCAGGGTGTGTTTTGTGTTGTTTGTTAATTGCAGATATCTGTTGTTTGTTAATTGTAGATATCTGTAAATGTTGTAAGTACTGCATATTTTGTACATATTCATTACATTCCATTGTAGATCATACTTTTTCTTGTAAATACAGCTTCCATTTGCTTCCAACTGAGTTAGTCTGGCAAAGTTAATGCTGGGAGGAAATTTCAACCCACAACTTCACACATACACAAAAAAAAATACAAAATTGGCAGGTGCCAATTCACCGTGGGACAATTGCTTAATTGATTAATTCCTGCTCACATTAAGGAAGTAAAATAAGCTATTTTGGGTTTTGTGGCATTTGGTATATTCTGCTCTGACTGTAATGTTGTACAAGTGGTGTGTGGTTGCAATGATTGATAAAATAGGTAGATATTTAGCATATATGCTACTGCTTTGGTTTAAATACAAGCTAAAAAAGGATGAGGTATTACTACCTAGGATTTATTGGGTTGAGAAAATATAATAATGTAACGGTAAGTGTTCCTGCAGAGATATATGAATTCAGCATTACAGTTACAGAGACCTATCTAAGCAGCTGGAATCCCAAAACTATCTATTTGCCACGTATGAATCTGCTATTGGTGATAGTAGTTGTACACCTGTTGATAGCACTGCATCAAGAGAGGAGTACAACTAGTAAGTGTTCTATCTTTAGGTGCAGAAGGAGACATAGGAGGTATGGTTCTAATGCAGAAATTTCTAGTGATGAGGAAGATACAGAGCTAGGACAAACAGGCAGTAGCAAGCGGGCAGCAGTTAAAGTCATAGAACTTATGTTTTCTTTCTGAAGCTTCAGAAGGAACAAATATTGACAATGGCTGCATAAAAGTCATCAGATGTTTTCAGTTCCTGTCATTCTCAGATATAAATAAATTAATGCAGCTCAATTAGAAATGTCATTTGGACTCCATCATGGATTAATACACTACCCATATATGAATTCATGAACTGCAAAACTGCACCAAATGCGTACATATACATACACACATATACATGTGCATTGTATTTTCCATTTCAGACAAATGAAAGCAGGGAAATGGGATATTCATGTTTTTGTCAACAAATCTGTTCTTAACTTGGAACCTTGCAGTGACAAACTGTAGTCTGCAGTAAAATTTTATGGCTTAGAAAGTGTTGTAAACCCCTAAAATTATGATTTTGTAACACAAACCATGACAGATCCTGAAATATAACAACAAGAAAAAGAGATTTAATAATACATATTAATATATCTCCTTGAAAATTATAATTGCAAGCAATTAGGCATGAGGCACTCTACCTACCAAAATTTTTTCACCCCCTAGCAAAATGTTCACAGTGATACTAAGATTAATTTTAAATGAGCTAGGAAGCACTCATGCTGGCTCTGCAGTGCCCTTGCAAAGCTGATTCCATCGGCTTTGATGCACTGGATTGAAGACAGCAATGTCCCAGTCACTTTGCAGGTGGAAAGCTATCTGTGTATTGCTTAGTGATCAGCTTGTGGCCAATGCTGTGGCATCTGGGACATTTACAGTATCACAGTATCACAGTATCACTAAGGTTGGAAAAGACCTCAAAGATCATCGAGTCCAACCTGTCACCACAGACCTCATGACTAGACCATGGCACCAAGTGCCACGTCCAATCCCCTCTTGAGCGCCTCCAGGGATGGAGACTCCACCACCTACTTGGTCATCACATTCCCCTCCCCTCTCCTCCTCCCCCCCCTCCCCCTCCCCTCCCCTCCCTCCCCTCCCCCCCTCCCTCCCTCCCCCCCTCCTCTCCTCCCCCTCCTCTCCTCTCCTCCCCCTCTCCTCTCCTCTCCGAACCTCTCCTCTCCTCTCCGAACCTCTCCTCTCCGAACCTCTCCGAACCTCTCCGAACCTCTCCTCTCCTCTCCGAACCTCTCCCTCTCCTCTCCTCTCCTCTCTGAACCTCTCCTCTCTGAACCTCTCCTCTCAGAACCTCTCCTCTCCGAACCTCTCCGAACCTCTCCGAACCTCTCCTCTCCGAACCTCTCCGAACCTCTCCTCTCCGAACCTCTCCTCTCTGAACCTCTCCTCTCCTCTCCGAACCTCTCCTCTCCGAACCTCTCCTCTCCTCTCCGAACCTCTCTGAACCTCTCCTCTCCGAACCTCTCCCGAACCTCTCTCGAACCTCTCCGAACCTCTCCTCTCCGAACCTCTCCTCTCCGAACCTCTCCGAACCTCTCCTCTCCTCTCTGAACCACTCCTCTCCTCTCTGAACCTCTCCTCTCCTCTCCTCTCTGAACCTCTCCTCTCCTCTCTGAACCTCTCCTCTCCTCTCTGAACCTCTCCTCTCCTCTCCCCTCCTCTCTGAACCTCTCCTCTCCTCTCTGAACCTCTCCTCTCCTCTCTGAACCTCTCCTCTCTGAACCTCTCCTCTCTCCTCTTCGAACCTCTCCGAACCTCTCCTCTCCTCTCTGAACCTCTCCTCTCTGAACCTCTCCTCTCTGAACCTCTCCTCTCCTCTCCGAACCTCTCCCCTCCGAACCTCTCCTCTCCAAACCTCACCTCTCCTCTCGTTGCAACATCATTGCTCCCCACCTGCATAACTATGAAGGGATAGTAATCACAGGACCATACCAGATTATACAGTCTTCTGGTAACATCTCTGACCCAGGCCTCAGGCAGGCAGCAGACTTCCCTGTGGGAAGGATCTGGCTGACATATGGGGCCCTCTGTTCCCCTCAGGATGGAATCACTACCAACAATTACCCTACTCTTTTTTTTTTTTTGCCTTAGGCAACACCTCAGACGGTGTCTCTTCTGTTTTCTCATTCATCAACTTCCAGTGTCCCATACTTGTTTTGCAAGGGCAGTTGGGAAGGTGAGGGGAGCTGTGAGAGTTTTCCCTTGCCACTCCTAACAGGGACCTGTATTCATTGCTTGCTGCTTCTTGGATCACCTCCCTCTGCTAGGGGAGTCTGCAGAACCTGGCTGCTCAAATTAAACTCCCTTTCACATTCCCTTACAGTCCTAAGTATCAACTTCTTCCTTCAGTTCAGCCACTACATTGAGCAGATAATCAGGTTGCCCACACCTAATGCAGGTGTTATCTCCATTGCCCTCCATTTCAGGTGCCAGGCTCCAGCACTCTCTGCAGCCAGTTGCCTGGACACCCACCTGCTTAAGTTCTACCTCAGTCTAGGTTGACACGGGACCTAACTGGAGAATGCTTCAGCAACCTGCAAAACAAGCACCACTTCCTTTTCAAAAAATAAAGGTTAGTGTTGATTACCTAATACCAAGGAGTCTTTATCAGTTTTAAAAGCCAGATTTGCACTAAACCCAGTGGAAAACTAAGAACACAGGGTCTCAGACTCTGACAAAACCAGGACCTATGGAGGTTACAAAAGCATTCAAAATTTCCTAAATTTGCTTTATTAATACTATTGACATTTATGCAACACACATAGAAATCAATAGTTTCTTTCTTTGTGGGAGCTTACATGCATGAGAGAGGAGATATTAAAATACTATATTAAAAATAGACTGTTATGGATAAAATGGGGGAGACTGGATATGGAATCATTGAAAAAAATAAAGAAGGCACATGGATTACACATCTTAGAATTTGAAATAGATTTTTCATCTTCCCTTGCATTTTAAAAATAAAAAGCCCCATTGTTCCACTTTTTTGCTCAATGAACATATTAAACAAATGCAAATAAAAATGTCATTTAAGAAAGTACTGCGAAGTGGCCAAAAAACTTTTCAAAAAGCATTACAATAAAAAATAATGTGCTGTGCTTTTTCAGAGTCTACTTCTATGACCACAACTAAGTTTATGAGAAAACTTATATAAAAAGTGCTTGGATCTCATTAACTTATTGGTTCTGGGGATACTTGTGGTGCTCTGAGGAGTTGGAATGGCATATAGAAAGCCTACGTTGTATCACTATTGCAATATATATGCTGCTGTGAAAAAAAATTGTTAGTTATGGTTTTATACCTTTTGGTTAATCTTTTATACCTTTTGAGTGTGGTGGTGAATGGTGCCACATCCAGCTGGCAGCCCCCAGGGATCAGTACTGGGCCCTCTTTAATATCTTCATTGATGATCCAGATGAGGGGATTGAGTCAGTCATCAGCAAATTTGCAGATGACACCAAGTTAGGAGCAGATGTTGGTCAGTTAGAGGGTCGAAGGACTCTGCAGAGGGACCTCGACCAACTGGACAGATGGGTAGAGTCCAATGGGATGGCATTCAACAAGTCCAAGTGCTGGGTGCTGCACTTTGACTATGGCAACCCTATGCAGAGATACAGGCTGGGGTCAGAGTGGCTGGAGAGCTCCCCAACAGAGAGGGACCTAGGGGTACTGATTGACAGCTGCCTAAACATGAGCCAGCAGTGTGCCCAGGTGGCCATGAAGGCCAACGGCATCCTGGCCTGCATTAGGAATAGTGTGGCCAGCAGGAGCAGGGAAGTCATTGTGCCTCTGTACTCTGCATTGGTTAGGCCACACCTTGAGTACTTTGTCCAGTTCTGGGACCCTCGAAACACTTGAACGTGTCCAGAGAAGGGCAACAAGGCTGGTGAGAGGCCTTGAGCACAAGCCCTATGAGGAGAGGCTGAGGAAACTGGGATCGTTTAGCCTGGAGAAGAGGAGACTCAGGGGAGACCTTATTGCTGTCTACAACTACCTGAAGGGAGGTTGTAGCCAGGAAGGGGTTGGTCTCTTCTCCCAGGCAACCAGCACCAGAACAAGGGGACACAGTCTCAAGCTGCACCAGGGGAAGTTTAGGCTCAAGGTGAGGAGAAAGTTCTTCACCGAGTCATTCATCATTGGAATGTGCTGCCCAGGGAGGTGGTGGAGTCACCATCCATGGAGGTGTTCAAGAGGGGATTGGACATGGCACTTGGTGCCATGGTCTAGTCATGAGGTCTGCGGTGACAGGTTGGACTTGATGATCCTTGAGGTCTCTTCCAATCTTAGTGATACTGTGATACTGTGATACTGTGGTAACTGAAGCCACTCCTAGTCTGAACAGACACAGTCACAGAGGAATATTCTTGCAGGCCTTCCCACACCATTCACAGCCCTGTGGAGGGTTCTTAACAGCTCTAGGGTTTATGATGCTCACATAAACCGGAGGACTGCATTTACCATTCAATATCTTAACACCAAACGGGTAGAACCCAGATGTTTTACATAAGGAAATGCAACAAAATGCCAGGATTTGAGCCAGGATGGAAAATTTTCAGACTTGGTATGTAAATTTTTCAGATCTCTTACAAAACCTCAGGCTTCTCAGGACTCCCAGACATCTCAGCTCCCCTCCAGCTTCTAAATAAGCACTATGATAGCAATGTGGATGAAATGAGTCTTGTCTGCGGAGTCAGCACAGTTAGCTTGGGAATGCTTGTGACAGACACATCCTATGGAGTCACCAGTTCAGCAAGCCTCAGCAGAGGGCTCCAAATTATAGTTTGTCTCTGATCCCTCAGAGGCACATTCCTCAGTTAATGCAAAATTGTCACTAAAATCACACAGATTTGTCACGTGTTGACAGGAGAAAAAAAGCAGCAGAAGACACAGAGTCTGATGACGTTGTCTTTAACTCATCATTCCTCATGGAGAAATGACAAAACACTACAAGATTGGAGAATATGTTGGCAGTAGCTAGGAATTCTAATGTACCTCGCTGACAAGAGTTTTGTCTGAAAAAAAAAATTAATTGAAGAATTAATTAGTCTACAGACTATCGGAAGTTGCTAAAATCCTGCAGTATAATAAGCTCAGTGGATTGCAGGCTGAGAAAACAGAAAAATTTCCACATGAGACAATGTGCTTCCAGTAAGAACCAGCTTGTGTAGTCTATAGACATACTAGTTATGAACGATCACTTTCATAAGCATCTGCAGGTGTAATATGAGCATTTTTAAGATACTGATTACTGATGGCATCATAGCCTAGATGCCACCTGTGTTCTCAAGCACAGTGAGCAAGCATCTAAATCATATGTGACCGGTTGACACTGTCCCCTTAAGAAAGGGAATATGGTGGATGGGAGTTGGTATACGAAAAGAACAATCTAAACTAATTTCATTGGTAAAGTGGGAGGAAGCACCTTCTGAACTGGGAGTGCAGGAGGACTATCCTGGGCACTCCGGCACTTTATCTTCAGTCTTGCTTCCACTTCTCCTTCAGGCAGCAGCTTGCAGCTCCTGGGCTTTCGGCCAAGGCTTTGGCCTTGAAAAACTGATAAAGGCCTGTATTAACTCCTTTCCAATTAACACAAAACTGCTTCTAACCTTTTTTTTATCTTTCTCTCTCTTTCTAACCCACTCTGGGGAAAAGGGGGAGAGAGGGGGAGAGCGAAGGTAAGGAACCCCTCAGCAGAGGGGGGAACTCTCATTTCTGTGCTACTTTGTTGTATATCTTTGTATATATTGTAAATATTGTAAATCTGTATATATTCCCCTGCATATCCTACATCGCTTTGTAAATACACTGCCCCACTGCTTTGCTAATTCAGCTGTGAGTTTTTTTTTCCTTTCCCTTCAATTTTCTTTCCCTTTACTTTACAGGGGGGAGGGAGGAGGCTTTTGGGCCTTACCCTTCCAACCCTACGACAATCATATTTCTAATGCTCTGGGACACAGGACATACAAGACTGGAACTAGGACTGAAGTCCTAGAACAGTGTCTGTGTTTTGCAGGAAATGTATATACAAAATACTGGATAAGAGCAGGTTATATCTGTAGCTGTCAGTATATTGTCTTAATTAATGTAGATACCCAAAGAGAAAAATCTCCAATACTGCTGTGCTGTCTTGCTGCAGGCTGGTTGAGGTGTGCTGCCCAGACTTTTCAAAAAGCTAGGTCTCACAACTCACTCATGCTAGGTCAGAAGCCTGCAGGTAATTCATCAGCACAGTGATACATATTTACATTTTTCATCATTAAGAGGCAACTAAGCTTCCACAATGTTTTTTTAAAATTTGGCAACAGTGAATAATGCAAATAGCTCTTTCATAATGTTTGCTTCATAATTGCCTTTAAAAAAACAAAAACAAACAATTAACCAAAAGCCTCAGGACACTATATTCTGGGCTAGGATGGGGGAATGCAAAATGTTTTCACAATTCTGCGTATTGTTGGATGTGGAATACATTTCAAGACTACCTGATGTGATAAGACCCTGCACCTCTTATTAAAAATATAGGTCAGATCAGCATAGCTGTGCCAGTGCTCACAAGCCAGGGGTCTGGCCACAGAAGTCTTCACAAAGGCTCTGAAGATTAAGTCTGGAAGGAAGACAAAAACTGCAGGGGTATTCCCAGCAATACTTTTTAATTGTCTCTATTATTCTGCATTATAGCACAGAATCCCAGATTCACAAAATAAAATCCTGAACATGATATAATACATTATTCTAATGAATAAGCAAAAAAGGTTTAAATTCATTAAAATACATATTTGGGAAACTACCAGTCTACATTAATAGGGATTTTTGTGTATATAAAAATCCTGAATTTCTACTCTCAAAATATAATAAAGGCAATCATTTGTAGATCCATGATCTACCTTACAGCTTCAACCAGTACATACGAAAGTATGAAAACTATGAATGCTTTTCAATCAAGGAATATTTCCTCTCAAAATCACAATATATAGCAAAATAGGAAACTGCTGATGCTGCACTCTTGAGCAGAGCTATTGTGCTTGTAAGAAGAGCAGAATGTGCCACGTGTTGCCCTATGTTACAAAGGGATGCATCTATTATGGATACTTAGATCTGTTTGAGGCCACCCAGTTTGTTTCCCATCTCCAAATTGAATTTACTGTGCAGAGCCTAGACAGAAGATGAGTTAGAGAGGAGAATCTCATTGCTTAAAACCTGTGCCTAGAGTGAACAAGTTCTCCTTGCAAAACAGATGTGTTTCTTCAGGAAGGTGGAAGAAATTTAATCAAAACTACATCTAAGAAAGTTGTGCAAAGTTCTTGCTTTACTGTGAGAAAAATGAAGGGTGAGTATTACCACCATCCAATTACATAATTTCTCATTGGTTCCATCTACCAAATGCAATTCTGTCCAGCAACAGAAAATACTTACAGACCACTTGCAGACAGCAATGTCTTACTTACAAGTAAGTACACAAGCACTTTGAAACCATGTGCCAGTTTTCCTGTTTAGATAATTCATTTAGGATACTCCATTTCTGCAGACTGAAAACTGCATTTCAGGAAATTCTTTACAGGCAATCCTGAGCTCCATTTTCTCAAATGAGTGACAAGACTAAAAGGTGAGGCTGAAAAATCTCATAAAAATTAACAGGTAAAGATAAAACACTGGGCTTTTTATTTCAGGCAAAGTATTCTACCTAACTTCTGGTTATTTTGTCCCTTTTCATTTTCTGCTATGCTGGACTAGTTTGAAAAAAAACAAACCAATGTGTTCTGGAAAAACAATAATTCCTGAAAAAATTGAAAACAGGAATATTTCTCTCTAATTTTTGCAACTATAAACAGTTCCCACATTTGACTTCCCAGCCTAGGTACTTTGGAATACCCTTTTCCCAGAGATATGCTGTCATAAGTGTATGTATTTGCTGAAAACTCATCCAGTTGCACTGAGCACATAAAGAAAGCCAAATTGCTTTGCTTAGAAAACTGCTTCTGGGATGACTTATGACAATCAACTCTAAGAATGATTACAAGAAGCAAGGAAATGGACAGCATACAATAGTTCAATTGCTGTGATTGCCAATGATTTATCATTTAATTTAAACTCACTCCTGCAGTCCTACCCATGCTATGCAGTGTATTCTTTATCTACAGGTTCATTAATTTCAATGAGTGTCAGTAAGCAGCAGCAGTCACATCTTTAATGCTTAAACCACAGATGTTTAAAAGGCCTGAGAGTATTAGACTCTGAAGTAATTTCAAATTAAAATAACATTGGAGACCTTCAAATCCCTTTAAGATTTGTTTGGGGTTTTTTTCTGTAAAAGCCTGTTTTGGATCTAAATTAGTTATGTTCATGGTCCTAGGATGTGATATCTAGGACCATACAATATGTTCTGCCAGACTACTCTGAAACATTTTCTGTTACCCTATCTGTACCAAAGAAACTACTATGAACTGAAGAAGTTTTATGTACAGTAGTATGAGCTGCTTGTGGCAAGATCTTGCTTTGGGTGGCTTTGAGACTAGACTGTCTGAAGGGTACAAACTTTAATGTGCTCAATGTACCAAAAGCCCCTATCTACTTGAGTTTAAAAATGCTATAGTATATGGTGTTGCGGAAAAAGTGAAGGGCATTTTGTGTCTTCTACCTCTTAATGCATGCAGAAATACATTATGCTCTTCTGCCTGGTCACTCACTCACTCTTCAAAAACCATAAAAGCAATGACTGTGTGACTGAACATTTCCATTTAATAAAAACTTAGGAAAAGGGCTTTTTGTTCTATCTAGTGACTGAATCATAAGTGAGAACTGTTGAAGTCCCATCATGAGACTCAGTGATTTGATTCTGCTAAGGTCCAAAAGGAGTCTAAATCCCCATGAATGAAAATTGTACTAACACTTCTCTCCAAAACAGCTCAGTGTGCCCTTTCCCTCATCAGAGCTTCCTGTTTCTGGCAGGGAAAATAAAGCAAAGTCACCTCCTGCAGGTTCAATGCTGGCAAGTTGTGTATGGAATTTTTGTTTAAGAGACATAAAAGCATCGCTACAACTGTTAAACCAAACTGATGTAAAGCAGATAAAAATCCAAATACACATTTTTATCTGTTCCTAGAGGTTTGTTTAACACTCATGTATGAACAAAATGTTTACAAAATAAAAAAACTCATGGAGCCTGTTGGCCACAACAGCCCGATGCAGTGCTACACGCTGGGGTCAGAGTGGCTGGAGAGCGGCCAGGCAGAAAGGGACCTGGGGGTACTGGTTGACAGTAGGCTGAACATGAGCCAGCAGTGTGCCCAGGTGGCCAAGATGGCCAATGGCATCCTGGCCTACATCAGAAATAGTGTGGCCAGGAGGAGCAGGGAAGTTATTCTGCCCCTGTACTCAGCACTGGTTAGGCCACACCTTGAGTCCTGTGCCCAGTTCTGGGCCGCTTAGTTTAGGAAGGACGTTGACTTGCTGGAATGTGTCCAGAGAAGGGCAACAAAGCTGAGGAGGGGTTTGGAGCTCAGTCCTGTGAGGAGAGGCTGAGGGAGCTGGGGTTGCTTAGCATGGAGAAGAAGAGGCTCAGGGGTGACCTGATTGCTCTCTACAACTACCTGAAGGGAGGTTGTAGCCAGGTGGAGGTTGGTGTCTTCTCCCAGACAACCAGCCTCAGAACAAGAGGACACAGTCTCAAACAGCATCAGGGGAGGTTCAGGCTGGATATTAGGAAGAAGTTCTTCATAGAGAGTGTGATTGGCCATTGCAATGGGATGCCTGGGGAGGTGGTGGAGTCGCCATCACTGGATGTGTTTAAGAAGAAACTGGATGAGGCACTTGGTGCCACGGTTTAGTTGATTTGACAGTGTTAGGTGATAGGTTGGACTTGATGATCTTGAAGTTCTTTTCCAACCTGTTTAATTCTATTCTTCTATTCTATTCTATTCTATTCTATTCTATTCTATTCTATTCTATTCTATTCTATTCTATTCTATTCTATTCTATTCTATTCTATTCTATGAACTGTTTGTAACTGGTAAGAGTAGAGACAATTTCCTTTTTCTACCAAACCATTACAAAACCAACTTAAGTTTTGCCAACAACACCTGTCTTGATAAGTGTTTCAAATGAAAGAAAACAATGGGTGACTAACTTCCTCTCATTGTGATTTAAGAGACCGCAAAACTGAACAATAATTGGTAACTATTGATAATAATTGGCAACTATTGATAACAATTAAAAATTGATGAACAAATAGATAGCAAATATGAGGAGAAAAAAATCCAGTTTTGTTTAACAATGAGATTCTTCCATTTGTGAGCAAGACCCATACCTTGCTGTGGTGCTACATATGCAAACAAGGTGAAACAGAGACAAGTTTTACTCCACTGAAAAGAGACTGTAAAATAAATTTTTAATGCAAATTAACCAGAAAAAAATCTTCTGTCTAGATTTCTACCCTAAGGAAATGATTTGCATGATTACACCAACACAGTGCTACTTGGAACACATCAGAAAATCAAAAGTGAAATGTCTGAACATGTCACAACTGTACAATGATTTTCTTTGTTTAGGACATTTGTATTTTTGACATTCAGGTACTAGAACACACTGTGATGTTTCCTCTTCCTCCCTCTTAATCACAAATATTTCTCATAAAATGCCAGTGATACCTTGTTGATTGTACATTAAAAGACAACACTTCCAAGTTAGGTATCAAAAATTACCTACTGAACAGCACAGTATGGTTTTTGATCACTCCAAACTTCAATTCTTTTAGAAACAGACATTAATCATAATGCTAGCACTTTGCACTCAGCATGATGAGTGCAGCAATGAAAGAGTTTTAAATCAAAGATCAGAACAAAAGATTTAATGATGTGAGAGAGTCATAAACCAAGAAAAAATAAATACAAATAAAATTAACTGTGAGATCAATCCACCAAATGCTAAATATACTGAAATATATTCCTTTCTGAAAAGTTTTGTTCTGTTTTGTTTTTCTTACTCAAAAAGACATTATGAATTATACGAAGCACTGCATTTTGGCTAGGAGTTTGACTTCAAACTTGATAATGATCTGTGATTGGCATCCTTCTAGTCATTGTCTACTAAGGAGACCAGAATAGAAATCTCAACTTTATGTTTTCTTTCTGTCACCGGCTGAGGCTGTCCCCTTAAGAAAGGGAATATGGTGGACGGAAGTTGGTAAACGGAAAGAATAATCTGAACTAATTTCATTGGAAGAGTGGGAGGAAGCACCTTCTGAACTGGGAGTGCAGGAGGACTATCCTGGGCACTCCGGCACTCTATCTTCAGTCTTGCTTCCGCCTCTTCTTCGTGCAGCAGCTCTCTCTGTGCTGGGCTTTCTGCCAAGGCTTTGGCCTTGAAGACCTGATAAGGCCTGTATTAACTGCTTCCAATTAACACAAAACTGCTTTTAACTTTTTTTTTCCTCTCTCTCTCTCTTTTCTATCCCACTCTGGGGAAAGGGGGAAAGAGGGGAGAGCAGAGGTGGGAAACCCCCCTCAGCAGAGGGGGGAACCCTCATTTCTGTGTTACTTTATAGTATATCTTTGTATATATTGTAAATATTGTAAATTTGTATATATTCCCCTACAAATCCTACATTGCTTTGTAAATATACAGCTTCACTGCTCTGCTAATTCAGCTTGCGAGGTTTTTTTTTCCTTTCCCTTCAATTTTTCTTTTCCCTTTACTTTACGGGGGGGAGGGAAGAGGCTTCTTGGCCTTACCCTTCCAACCCACCACATTTTTTTTATTGGCGTACCCAACGTGCGGCAGATACTTAGTTTAATTTATTACTTGATTGATTTAGTGTTTTCTAGCTGAATTAGCAAAAATGAAGGTATTGTGGTTCGTGGAGCGATTATTCTTTTCAATTTTTGGGGCTCTGGTTTACAGATATTGTTTGGGTTTGATTTTGGATTACCTGGGCAAATATTTGGTGCGGACAATTTATCTGTGGGTTATGTATAGAGTTAAATTATGGTATGGAAAATGTATTAATTTCCTATGGCCAGTGAGATACAGGAATGTTACCTCCTCCACTCTCCCAATTGAGATAAAGGGTTTTAGGATTCCACCTGAGGGGAGAGTAACTTTAAGTGATGCCTGGGATCCAAAGGTGATTTATGTGATGTGTATAATTCTGCTGATGGTGATAATGAATGTGTTTTCTCTGTATTCCTTGTGGCGAGAGAGAAAGGTGTCCAGAGCTTGTTTTGTTATTAAAACTAGATCAAAAAGAAAACGCCGTGGCTCTGGATCAGTCCCAGAGTCATCTAGTGATGAGGAAGGTGGAGACTCTCTGTCAGTTAAAAAGCAGGCTAAAAAGTCAATTGGTAAAGCAGCTCTAAATGACTTTGCTGATTCCAGCAAGCTGCCAAGGGCGTCAGCTGGTATCAACATGGCGCCTACTCCTTCTCCTACTCCTTCTCCTCCTTCTTCTTCTCCGTCGGCCAGTAACGGAGCAACGTCACTTCCGCCCAATCCCTTGGTGGGACCGGAAGTCACTGCCCCAGCAGCTGATTTATCTCAGGATCTGTCAGCTTCCATTAAGGTGGCTGTAAATTCAAACACAGCTCCAGTTAAGGTGGCTCCTTTAAAGACTAGAGGTGGAAAGGCCAAAGATGGAGAAGAAGAGCTAAAGACTGATCCTGGTGAGGGGCCCTCTACTCTAAGAGATCCTACTGAGGAGGAAGAGGTGGTTTGTTTTAAAGACCTAGCTAACCTAGTGAGATCAAAGCAGGATACAGATGAAGTTAGGAAAGCAACTGGCAAAGGTGGTTCTCAGCTTAAAGAGATCCTTAGGAGAATGACAGCAGGATTATATGGGCAAAGAATTCAGGGAGACGAAGACGAAGATGATATTTCAGAATGTTCATCTCCACGTGAGGAATTGCAAAATGTCCGTAAAGATTTCACCAGGGCAGATAAGGAGCCAGTTCTAGCTTGGCTTAGTAGGTGTTATGATACAGGTGCTCCAGCTCTAACAGTTGGAGACAAGTCAGCAGCTCAGTTAGGAACTCTCTCAAGGGACAATGGAATAGATAGACATCTAGGCCGAGCTCTCGGTAAGGTTAATCTCTGGATACGTCTTTTAATGGCGGTTGCCCTGAGATATCCTTCCCGAGATGATCTTCCATGGAATCCTAAACCCTGGACTACCCTAGATGAGGGAATTAAGCGCTTGAGAGAATTTGCTGTTAGAGAGCTACTCTATGGTGAACATGAAACTCTGAATCCAGATGACATTCGTGTGGGTATTGGTCTTGCTAAAAAGATCATCAAACTTGCTCCTTCTAATTATGCAAACATTCTGGCAAGCAGAATTGTGTCAAGAAGTTATGGTGGAGCTTCTCCTACGGTTGGCCAATTCAGTGATCAAATGAGACAATTGGAGGATAGCATGACACGTGTTTCTTTGGTTTCAGCCATTGAAACTCTGTCTGGAAAAATTGAGAATTGCATGAGAGAGTTAAAAGATGAATTTAGAAATTCCATATCCCAATTGGCACAAAGGGATAATTTCAATTCTCCCTCCAGGTGGATACAAGTTTCATCTGTGAGGAATACACGTCCTCCAAGGAGGTCATTCCATAACAGGTCATTCCAAAACAGGTCATTCCAAAACAGACCACCAAGGCAATCACGTAGAACTATTTGGATAACTCTGCGTGATCAGTTTGGTGAGAACATGAACCGCTGGGATGGCCAACCAACTTCTAATCTTTTCAGGAGACTGAGGGAATTGCAAAGTGGCAGAACCCAAGGTAGCAATACCAGAAAGGTAGCTGTTACTTCCACAGTTCCCCAGAACGACTCTTATGGCTCCAACAGTGGTTCCAGTTATAACATGCAAAGTTATAACCCTGCGAACTATGTGCAATGCACATGTGCGCATGTTCCCCATAACTTGGGGTGCCCTGCCTCCCGCCAGGGGAGGAGAGGGATAACAGAGATAATAGAATCTATTGGGATGTGTACATCCAGTGGCCTGGCACTTCACAATTTCGAAGTACAGGGCCTTGGTTGACACAGGAGCTCAGTGCACCATAATACCATCAAATTATCAGGGATCAGAGTCTATAACTATTCTGGGAGTCACTGGTGGATCTCAAGAGTTAAGTAAGGTAGAGGTTAATATAAGTTTAACTGGTAAACAATGGAGGAAGCATACAGTTGTGACCGGACCTGACGCACCTTGTATTTTGGGAATTGATTTTCTGAGAGAAGGGCGTTTCAAGGACCCTAGAGGTTACAAATGGGCTTTTGGAGTAGCTTCAATAGAAATTGATGGACAAAAATTGAAGCTGTCTGCTAGACCTGAACTTTCTGATGAATCTGCAGTTGTGGGACAACATAAGATACAGGACATTAAATTGCCAGTTGCTTCTCAGACTGTGCATCACAGACAATACCGAACCAACCGTGACTCTTTGTTGTCCGTTCAGAATCTGATTCGTCAGTTGGAGAGTCAGAAAGTCGTCAGCAAAACTCATTCACCTTTCAACAGTCCAGTGTGGCCTGTGCGGAAGCAGAATGGAGACTGGCGTCTGACAGTAGACTACCGAGCCCTGAATGAAGTGACACCACCTATGAGTGCAGCAGTACCAGACATGATGGAGCTACAGTACGAGCTGGAATCCAAAGAGGCCAAATGGTATGCTACCATAGACATTGCTAATGCATTTTTCTCTATTCCCATAGCGGAGGAATGCAGGCCTCAGTTTGCTTTCACCTGGAGAGGAATCCAGTACACTTTCAACAGACTGCCAATGGGCTGGATCCACAGCTCAAGCATCTGTCATGCAGTGATCCACAATGCTCTGGAGAAAGGCGGTGCTCCAGAACACATCCAGTTTATCGATGACATCAGTGTCTGGGGTAAAACTGCTGAGGAAGTCTTTGAGAAAGGTAACAAAATCATTGACATTCTTCTGAATGCAGGTTTTGCCATCAAGCGAGACAAGGTGAAAGGACCTACCACAGAGATTCAGTTTCTGGGAGTGCGGTGGCAGGATGGATGCCGGCACATTCCAGTGGATGTGGTAAATAGAGTCTCTACCATGGCAAGTCCCACAAACAAGCAGGAGACCCTACGTTTCTTGGGGATAGTGGGATTTTGGAGACTGCACATTCCTGGATACAGTCAGATTGTGAAACCTCTGTATGATGTGATTTGAAAGAGAAACCATTTCCACTGGGGACCTGAGTAACAAGCAGCCTTTGACCAGATAAAGCAGGAGGTAGTTCAAGCAATGGGTCTGGGACCTGTCCGAGATGGTCCAGACATTAAGAACATTTTGTACACGGCTGCAAGTGACAATGGTCCAACCTGGTGCTTGTGGCAAAAAGCTCCAGGTGAGACACGTGGACGACCTCTTGGTTTCTGGAGTCGAGGTTACAGAGGTTCAGAGGCTAATTATACTCCAACAGAGAAAGAAATTCTAGCTGCCTATGAAGGAGTAAAAGCATCTTCTGAAGTGATTGGAACTGAATCACAACTTCTTCTCGCTCCCAGATTACCAGTTTTGAATTGGATGTTCAAAGGCAAAGGCTCCACATCACATCATGCCACAGACTCCACATGGTCTAAGTGGATGGCTCTGATAACACAGAGAGCTCGAATGGGAAATCTTGAAAGACCTGGTCTAGTGGAGGTGATCTCAAGCTGGCCTGAAAGAATCAACTGTGCTAAACCTCCAGAGGAGAAAATAACTCGTGCAGAGGAAGCTCCTCCTTACAATGACCTGTCTGATGGTGAAAAGAAATATGCTTTGTTCACAGACGGTTCCTGTCGTCTTGTTGGAAACAAGCGAAGGTGGAAGTCTGCAGTGTGGAGTCCAACACGCCGAGTTGCAGAGGCGAAAGATGGAGAAGGAGAATCCAGTCAGTTCGCAGAGGTAAAAGCTGTCCAGCTAGCTCTCGACGTAGCTGAACGTGAGAGATGGCCAAAGCTTTATCTCTACACCGACTCATGGATGGTAGCCAATGCTCTATGGGGTTGGCTAAAGAACTGGAAGAAGAGTGGTTGGCAGAGGAAAGGAAAACCCATTTGGGCAGCCAACCTATGGCAGGACATTGCTGATCGAATCAAGAGAATCCCAGTGAAAGTGAGACACATCGATGCTCACATTCCTAAGAGCAAAGCTACTGAGGAACAGCAACACAACCATCAGGCAGATCTAGCTGCAAGAGTTTCTCAAGTAGACATGGACTCTAATCTTGATCTCGACTGGAAACACCGAGGTGAGATATTCTTAGCTCGGTGGGCTCACAATTCGTCAGGACATCAAGGCAGAGATGCAACATACCAATGGGCTCGTGACAGATCCATAGACATTTCCATGGATGCTATCACGCAAGTCATCCATGACTGCGACATTTGTGCTGCTATTAAGCAGGCAAAACGACTTAAGCCCTTGTGGTATGGTGACAGATGGTCCAAGTACAAGTACGGTGAAGCTTGGCAGATTGACTATATCACTCTACCACGTTCTCGTTCTGGTAAGCAATACGTGCTTACTATGGTAGAGGCAAACACTGGATGGTTGGAAACTTATCCAGTTCCACATGCAACTGCATGCAACACCACTCTCGGTCTGGAGAGACAGATCCTGTGGAGACACGGAACTCCAGAGAGGACTGAGTCAGACAACGGAACTCATTTCAAGAACAACCTTGTAAAGAACTGGGCCAAAGAGCATGGTATTGAGTGGATATTCCACATTCCCTACTATGCACCAGCTTCAGGGAAGATTGAACGCTACAACGGTTTGTTGAAGACCACTCTCAAAGCCATGGGAGGTGGATATTTGAAAACCTGGGAAAAACATTTAGCACAAGCAACCTGGCTGGTAAATAGTAGAGGTTCAGTGAACCGAGCTGGACCTGCACATTCAGATTTGCTGTGGAAAGTAGAAGGTGATAGAGTTCCTGTTGTTAGAGAAAAGAATCTGTTAGGTAAAACTGTTTGGGTATTTTCACCCTCAGGAGAGGCTAAACCTGTCCAAGAGGTGGTTTCAGCTGAAGGTCCGGGTCACACTTATTGGGTAATGCAAGAGAATGGTGAAATTCAGTGTATTCCACAAAGAAATTTAACTTTAGCTGAAAGAGGTTAATTTCGAACTACTGTACAGCTACATCGCATCCAAAGGAAGAATCAACAAGGAATCTACGGTGCACGAACCCTGAGAGCCCTGAGTCAACTAAGAGACCCTGAGATTTCCATGTTTCCCTTTTCTTCACTTTGTCGGTGAAGAAACAAACTGTTTTCCATTTTTCTCATTTTCTAATTTTCTTGGACTTTTGAATCATCTACATCTGAGCATAGCCGGAATGGACTATGAACTTTACTCATGAACTGTAAATATTGTTTTGGATTGGATGGACAGTATGAACAGCCAATGAAATTGTTTAGAAGGGGTGGACTGTCACCGGCTGAGGCTGTCCCCTTAAGAAAGGGAATATGGTGGACGGAAGTTGGTAAACGGAAAGAATAATCTGAACTAATTTCATTGGAAGAGTGGGAGGAAGCACCTTCTGAACTGGGAGTGCAGGAGGACTATCCTGGGCACTCCGGCACTCTATCTTCAGTCTTGCTTCCGCCTCTTCTTCGTGCAGCAGCTCTCTCTGTGCTGGGCTTTCTGCCAAGGCTTTGGCCTTGAAGACCTGATAAGGCCTGTATTAACTGCTTCCAATTAACACAAAACTGCTTTTAACTTTTTTTTTCCTCTCTCTCTCTCTTTTCTATCCCACTCTGGGGAAAGGGGGAAAGAGGGGAGAGCAGAGGTGGGAAACCCCCCTCAGCAGAGGGGAGAACCCTCATTTCTGTGTTACTTTATTGTATATCTTCGTATATATTGTAAATATTGTAAATTTGTATATATTCCCCTACAAATCCTACATTGCTTTATAAATATACAGCTTCACTGCTTTGTTAATTCAGCTTGTGAGTTTTTTTTTCCTTTCCCTTCAATTTTTCTTTTCCCTTTACTTTACAGGGGAGGAGGGAAGAGGCTTCTTGGCCTTACCCTTCCAACCCACCACACTTTCTTACCTAGCATTCAATACATATTGATTATGAAAACATACCAAACAACAACAACAACTAACAGCAAACACCCAAACAAAACAAAAAGCTTGAAGTGCTATTGAGGTGAATAAAAGCTATCACTGTCTGTAAAACATGGCAATCCACCTGCAAAACTTTGTAGATAAAAGAAACCTGGCTGAGATCAGACAGGCATGTAGCACCAGAACAAGAGGACACAGTCTCATGCTGCACCAGAGGAGATTTAGACTGGATGTTAGGAAGAAGTTCTTCACAGAAAGAGTGATTGGCCATTGAAATGTTCTGCCCAGGGAGGTGGAGGAGTCACCATCACTGAAGGTGTTTAAGAGGAGACTGGATGGGGCACTTGGTGCCATGGTTTAGTTGATTAGATGGTGTTGGATGACAGGTTGGACTTGACGATCTCTAAGGTCTCTTCCCACCTGGTCTATTCTATTCTATTCTATTCTATTCTATTCTATTCTATTCTATTCTATTCTACAACTGAAAATATGGTTATGAAAACAGACAAGGTGAGTTACCATGTTATTTAAAGATTATGTATAGGGTTCACATGCACATTTTAGTTAACCCTCTTATGCACCAGTATAGATTAGGAGGTGACCTGTTAGAGAGCAGCCCTGTGGAAAAGGACCTGGGAGTCCTGGTGGCTAATACAATACAATACAATACAATAAACCAGGTTGGAAGAGACCTTCAAGATCATCACGTCCAACCTATCACCCAACACCACCTAATCAACTAACCCATGTAACCAAGCACCCTGTCAAGTCTCCTCCTGAACACCTCCAGTGACGGCGACTCCACCACCTCCCCAGGCAGCCCATTCCAATGGGCAATCACTCTCTCCGTGTAAAACTTCCTCCTGACCTCCAGCCTGAACTTCCCCTGGCGCAGCCTGGGACTGTGTCCTCTTGTTCTGGTGCTGGCTGCCTGGGAGAAGAGACCAACCTCTGCCTGTTTACAACCCCCCTTCAGGTAGTTGTAGAGAGTAATGAGGTCACCCCTGAGTCTCCTCCCCTCCAGGCTAAGCAGCCCCAGCTCCCTCAGTCTCTCCTCAGAGGGCTTGTGTTCCAAGCCCCTCACTAACTTCATTGCCCTTCTCTGGACTCGTTCCAGCAAGTCAACATCCTTCCTAAACTGAGGAGCCCAGAACTGGACACAGTACTCGAGGTGTGGCCTAACCAGCACAGTGTACAGGGGCAGAATGACCTCCCTGCTCCTGCTGGCCACACTGTTCCTAATGCAGGCCAGGATGCCATTGGCCCTCTTGGCTGCCTGGGCACACTGCAGGCTCATGTTCAGCCTACCATCAACCAGCACTCCCAGGTCCCTCTCTGCCTGGCTGCTCTCCAGCCACTCTGACCCCAGCCTGTAGCACTGCATGGGGTTGCTGTGGCCAATGTGCAGAACCCGGCACTTGGATGCATTAAATTTCATGCCGTTGGACTCTGCCCATCTGTCCAGCCTGTCGAGGTCTCTCTGCAAAGCCTCTCTACCCTCTAGCAGATCAACTCCTGTCCCCAGCTTGGTGTCATCTGCAAATTTACTGATGATAGACTCAATGCCCTCATCCAGATCATCAACAAAGATGTTAAAGAGGATGGGGCCCAGCACTGATCCCTGGGGACTCCACTACTGACTGGCCGCCAGCCGGATGTGACACCATTCACCACCACTCTCTGGGTTCGGCCATCCAGCCAGTTCCTAACCCAGCTCAGAGTGCTGCTGTCCAAGCCATGGGCTGACAGCTTGGCCAGCAGTTTGCTATGGGGGACGGTGTCAAAGGCCTTGCTGAGGTCCAGGTAAACTACATCCACAGGCCTCCCCACATCCACCAGGCGGGTCACCTGATCATAGAAGGAGATCAGGTTGGTCAGGCAGGACCTGTCCTTCCTAAATCCATGTTGGCTGAGCCTGATCCCTTGGCCATCCTGTAAGTGCTGTGTTAATGCACTCAGGATGACCTGTTCCATGATCTTGCCTGGCACTGAGGTCAGGCTGACAGGCCTGTAATTGCCTGGCTCATCCAACCGACCCTTCTTATGGATGGGCACCACGTTGGCCAGCTTCCAGTCCTCTGGGACCTAGCCAGTGAGCCAGGACTGCTGGAAAATGATGGAGAGCGGTTTGGCCAGCTCCTCTGACAGCTCCCTCAGCACCCTAGGATGGATCCCATCTGGTCCCATGGACTTGTGGGGATCCAGGCGGCTGAGCAGATCACCAACTACCCCATTTTGGAACAGTGGAAAACTATGCTGCTCCCTGGCTCCTTCTGCCAGCTCTGGAGGCCAGCTGTCTGGAAGACATTCTGTCCTGATAGTAAAAATTGAGGCAAAGAAGGTGTTAAGTATCTCTGCCTTTTCCTCATCCCTTGATACAATGTTCCCCTCCGTGTCCACCAAGGAGTGGAGGTTGTCCTTTCCCTTCCTCTTACTATTAATGTATTTATAGAAGGACTTTTTGTTGTCCTTCACAACAGAGGCCAGACTAAGCTCCAAATGCGCTTTTGCCTCCTAATTTTCTTCCTGCAAGACCTAGCAACATCCTTAAATTTTTCACGGGTTGCCTCCCTCTCTTCCAAAGGTGATACACCCTCTTTTTTTCCCTTAGTTCCATTAAAAGCTCTTTAACCATCCAGGCTGGCCGTCTGCCCCGGCGGCTCATCTTCTGGCACATGGGCACAGCCTGTCCCTGAGCCTTCAACAGTTCTTCCTTGAAGTAGGACCAGCTCTCCTGGACCCCTTTGTTTTTAAGGGCTTTATCCCAAGGAACCCTCTGAATTAGTTCCTTCAGTAGCCTGAAGTCCGCCCTCCGGAAATCCAGAGTGAAGGTCTTCTTGCTACCCCTCTTAGCTTGACCAAATAATGAGAATTCAATTATCTCATGGTCACTGGCCCCTAAGCACCCTCCGACCACCACATCACCCACCAACCCTTCCCTATTGGTGAAGAGGAGGTCAAGCATAGCCTTGCCCCTGGTAGGCTCTCGCAGCACCTGGGATAAGAAGCTGTCCTCCATGCATTCTAAGAACCTCCTAGATTGCCACTTCTCTGCTATGTTAAGATCCCAGCAGATATCAGGCAAGTTGAAGTCGCCCATGAGAACAAGGTCAGACGATCTTGAGACAGCCTTAAGCTGCCTATAGAATGACTCATCAACATCCTCCTCCTGGTTGGGTGGTCTATAACAGACTCCAACCAGGATGTCAGCCCTGTTGGCCTTCCCTCTAATTCTTACCCACAGGCACTCAACCCGATCGTCCCTAATCTCCATCTCAATGGCATCTAGTGCCTCCCTGACGTACAGGGCCACCCCTCCACCCCTTCTTCCTTGTCTGTCTCTCCTGAAGAGCCTGTAGCCATCAATTGCAGCGCTCCAGTCATGTGAGTCATCCCACCACGTCTCTGTGATGGCAACTACGTCATAACTTTCTTGCCGCAGCAAGGCTTCCAGCTCCTCTTGTTTGTTGCCCATGCTTCGTGCATTAGTGTACATGCACTTCAGCCGGGCTGCTGGTTTCACCTCTTGCTCTGGCTTATCACCCCCAGACCCCAGCCTGGGGGGACTGGTTTCAACCCCTTCCCCCTTTGAAACTAGTTTAAAGGCCTATCTATGAGACCTGCCAATTCCCTCCCCAGAATCTTTTTCCCTTTGAGGGATAGGCCATTCTCGTACACTCTGATCTTACCCCTCCTCTGGGACAGATGTACTCCATCTGCTGCCAGCTGGCCTGGTGCAGCAGAAAGTTTATCAAGATCAAAAAACCCAAAATTCTTTTCCCTGCACCAGCCTCTAAGCCACTTGTTGACTTCAGCTGCTGACCTGTTCCTTATGGTATTCCCACCTGCAACTAAGGGTATAGACGAAAAATTGTTTGTGCCCTGATCCCTCAACCAGATCTCCCAGGGCCCTGAAGTCATCTTTGATAGCCCTGGGAGTTCTGGTTGCAACATCATCATTCCCTAACTGCATAACTATCAAGGGATAATAGTCAGAGGGCTGCACCATACCAGGCAGTCTTGTGGTAACATCTCCAACCACGGCTCCTGGAAGGGAACAAACCTCCCTGTGAGTAGGGTCTGGCCGACATATGGGGCCCTCTGTTCCTCTCAGGAGGGAATCACCAATAACAATTACCCTCCTCTTTTTTTTTTAGGAGCAAGTCCTAATGCTGGGGAAGGCTGTTTAAGCTTAGGCTGTTTCACCTTAGGTCGTTTCACCTTAGGCTGTTTTGCCACAGGAAAACCCCAGATGGCGTGCCCTCTGATATCAGAATCACCTCACCCTCAACCTCCAATGCCCCGTACTTGTTTTCCAAGGGCAGTGGGGGGTGAGGGGGCAAGGAGGTTTAACCTTGCATCTTTTGATAGGAACCTGCATCCATTGCCCTCTTCTTTTTGGATGACTGGCCTCTGCTGGGGGGGCCTGCAGAGCCTGGTTACTCAGGTTCGTCACCCTTCTGCAATTGCATACATCTCTAAATCTAGCAACCTTATCCTTCAGTCCAGCCACCAGGCTAAGCAGACAGTCAATCTGCTCACACCTAAAGCAGGAGCCGTCCCCTCTACCCTGCATCTCAAGTGCCAGGTTCCAGCACTGTCTGCAGCTAGATGCCTGGACACCTACCTCTTGCTTATGACACCTGCTTATCTGCTTATATTCCCCCTCAGTCTGGGTCGAGACTGACTTTTTAAAGGAGTTATTGCGGCGAGTTACCACCATGGCCAGCCCTGCCCACGGAACCTACTGGAGAAAGTTTTTTTTTTTTTTAAAAAAATGTGGCGGCGCGCGCGTCCGAGCGAGAAGAGGGGCTGAAATGGAAACTGCCGCAAGCTGCCGCGGGCTTTGAAACTGCCGCGGCACGCAGGGACCCGAACGATCCCGAACACGTGGAGAATCGGTGAAAGCCGATTCCTGCCGAGCGCAGAGGCTGTGTGCGGGTCCTTCTGGTCAAAACCAGCAGCAGTCCGTGCTTTTCCGAGGCCCCTGGTCGACGTGTGTCCCCGAAGGAGCTCACCGCTGAAATGGAAACTGCCGCAAGCTGCCGCGGGCTTTGAAACTGCCGCGGCATGCAGGGACCCGAACGAAGAAGTTATCCATGGTACAGCAATGTGCTCTGGTGGCCAAGAGGGCCTATGGGATCCTGTGTTGCATTTAGAGGAGTGTGTCCAGCAAATAGAGGGAGGCTCTCCTCCCCCTCTACTCTGCCCTGGTGACACCTCACCTGGAATATTGTGTCCAGTCTTGGGCAAGAGGGACAGGGATCTACTTAAGAGAGTCCAAAGGATGGCTATGAGGATGATTAAGGGTGTGGAGCACCGCCCTATGAGGAGAGGCTGAGAGACCTGGGGCTGTTTAATCTGGAGAAGACTGAGAGGGGATTTAATAAATGTTTATAAATATCTAAGGGCTGGGTGTCAAGAGGGAGGGTGCAGGCTCTGCTCAGTTGCATCCTATGATGGGACAAGGGGCAATAGATATAAACCACAACACAGAAGGTTCCAGCTCAACATGAGGAAGAACTTCTTCACTGTGAGGGTCACAGAGCACTGGAACAGGCTCCACAAAGAGATTATGAACTCCTTCTCTGGAGATTTTCAAGACCCAGATCCATCCGGGTGCTCTCCTGTGTGACCTATGCTAGATTCCATGGTCCTGCTCTGTCAGGGGAGTCTGGACTTGATCTCCACATGTCCCTTCCAACCCCTAATGTCCTCTGATCCTGTGAACATCGTTGAGATCACTAGCTTTGGATAAAGGTTTGTATACATCAGTCAATACCTCCAAGGAACAGATAGGAAGAATCTCTTAAGGCAAAGACCTTATTGCTCTCTACAACTATCTAGGCAAGTGACAGGCCTAGAGAAAATGCATACAAGCTGTGCCAGGGAAGGCTTAGGATGGATAGTAGGAAATATTTATTTACTGAACGTTTCATCAAACATTGGAATAGTCTGCCCATGGCAGTGTTGGAGTCACCATCCTTGGAGGTGTTAAAATGGTGTGTGGACCTGGTACTTAGGGACACGGTTTAGTGATGATGTTGCAGTGCTAGGTTGAAGATTGGACTACATGATCTTGAAGATCTCCTCCAACCAAAGATACTCTGATTCTGCATGCTGCCTGCAAGCTCAGCATGCCCTCTTTTGATCTGACAGGGCAGGTCATCCAGGTTCCTGTGTTATTCTTGCTAGACAATGAAGACAGCAGCTGCAAGAAGCCCTTGAAACACTTTGCAAATTATGTAAAGGTTTAAGAGTTGGGGAGTCTGGACTCATCGTGTCATTTTCCTTGCAAAATGAGATGAAATCTTATATTATTTTAAGAATAAATTGTACAGGAACTTTGAGAGGCAACACTGCATAAGTGAAGAAGATCATATCTGGTAGAGGAGGGTAAGCAACTGAAAACTGATTACATCTTGTCCAGAGTGGTGTTATTTTGACAAATCAAGAATGTTACAAGAAAACTAATGATGAAGGCACACATTTGCTAGGAAGACATTGCAGTATCCATGGTTGTTATATTTTGTGTGATGTCTGGTGATATGCCTACTGAATATATAGCTTATCTACCTGGTGAACTCAAGCAATATTGTTAAAGCCTATGGACCACATTTGATCAAATCCTAAGAATCAGAAACACACATTAAATCCCCATAAAGATGGTGACTTAAATATGAGTTTTGAGTCCCTTACTACAGTAAAAACAATGAGGTGCTGGAATATGTTCAAAGAGCAACAAAGTTGGTAAAGGGTCTAGAGAGCAAGGCTCGTAAGAAGTAGCTAATGGAACAGGAATTGTTTAGTGAGAACAGGAATAATTTAGTTTGGAAAAAAAAGAGGCTGCTCTCTACGTCTACCTCAAAGAAGGCTGTAGTGAGGTAGGAGTCAGTATCTTCTCCCAAGTAACAAGCAATAGGACAAGAGGAAACCATATCAAGTAGAAACTAAAAGGAAGGTTTAGACTGAACATTAAAAATATTAATTCACCAAATGGATTATAAAGCATTGGAATGGGCTGCCCAAGAATATCGTTGAGTCAGCATCCCTAGAAGTATTGAAATGATGTATGTAGGCATTGTGATGAGTAACATGGTTTAGTGGTGGACTTAGCAGTGTTAGCATTATGGTTGGACTTAATGATCTTAAACAAAGCTGGTGAGGGGTTTGGAGCTCAGGCTCTCTGAGGAGAGGCTGAAGGAGCTGGGGTTGCTTAGCCTGGAGAAGAAGAGGCTCAGGGAAGACCTTCTTGCTGTCTACAACTACCTGAACAGAGGTTGTAGCCAGGCGGAGGTTGGTGTCTTCTCCCAGGCAACCAGCACCAGAACAAGAGGACACAGTCTCAAGCTGCACCAGGGGAGATTTAGGCTGGATGTTAGGAAGAAATTCTTCATAGAGAGAGTGATTGGCCATTGGAATGGGCTGCCCAGGGAGGTGGTGGAGTCGCCATCACTGGAGGTGTTTAGGAGGAGGCTGGATGAGGTGCTTGGTGCCATGGTTTAGTTGATCAGATGGTGTTGGACGTGATGATCTTGAAGGTCTCTTCCAACCTGGTCTGGTCTATTCTATTCTATTCTATTCTATTCTATTCTATTCTATTGTATTCTATTCTATTTGTCTTTCAAATTATTCTATTATTCTAATATTTTCAGTTTCCTCATCACAAAAATAGTGTTGATTTTAAAGCCTTGCAATAGTTGGGAGAAAAAAAAAAATAATCAAACTTAAACCAAATCAACCAAGGAAAAAACCAGAAGAAAATACATAACAGTGTCTAACTCAACAAATGCATTCTCAGTATGTTTTGAGTCATCCAGCTTATTTTAATGGAAAACAACCAAGATGCAATGCTAATGAAGTTCAAGATTCATGAGCTTGCATAGTAATAAGAGTCTGATGTACTGATTTATTCAGAAGGAATTAAAATAGAAATCCCAAAACATGGTGTCAGTTAACATTTTTGTCGGTTAATGTCAGTTAACATTTTTGTCACTGTTTTCTTTTCTGTAGGAACAAAACCTGTTTTGACAATTTCTATATAGGGAGTTGTATGGATTATAATGTTTTGAAATGCTAATAATAATTCATAATATGTAAATCTTCCAATTTGAAGCTATTATGTTATTTTCCCTTTCTCATGTAATGCTTTATATAATTGTAACTATAGTGTTACTGAGGGGAAAAATAGACTGATTATGATATGACTTTAAAAGCTGCTGATAAATCAAAGTGCATCAGCAAAGATGTTTTATAAGATTTTCTGGAGGAAACATCTTTGTAGAGACTGAGTAGCAGAACACTGTCAGCTCTCTAGTCACTAGAACTTGTTAATAACAAATTAGTGTTCTGTGTTTTTTTGTGTGTGTGATGTTTGTTTGTTTGTTTGTTTTTAAACTGCTCTGTACAGCTCTGTATAGCAGTTCACAATGCAATATTGAACAAGCACCTCAGGGGACTTGGCATACTATGATTAAGATAATGACTTGCCCAGCATGTGCGTTAGAAAAGCAAAAAGATCTCTCTCAGCTAAAGAATAGAGATTAATAAAAGGCAATAAAAGGGCAAATAAGCAATTATGGAATAAGATATGAGCAAGCTGCTGCTTGTTCCAGGTGTTTCATCTATTGCTTCTCGAAGCATTTCAGGAGCACACATTCCCTGGTGCCTTTCGAGACAAAGTTCTGGTTAACTGTGTAACAGAGAAGGGAGGCAGCTTAGCTCTGGGATGATGGCTAAGCTACCAAGGATACTGGTGAGGCATGACTATTGTAAACTGGGGAGTCAGTCTATTGAATTTGTTGGCACCTGCATCGTGTCCAACCCATCAACCAATCCAACCCACCCAAACAGCTAACCCATGGCACCAAGCACCCCATCAAGTCTCCTTCTGAACACCTTCAATGAGGGCGACTCCACCACCTCCCTGGGCAGCCCATTCCATAGCGCAATCACTCTTTCTGTATAGAACTTCTTCCTAACATCCAACCTGAACCTCCCCTGGCGCAGCCTGAGACCAGTGCAGTGTACAGGGGCAGAATGACCTCCCTGCTCCTGCTGACCACACTGTTCCTGATTACACCTGACTGCTGTGAGTCTTCTAGCATCTCCTTGTAGCAGCTGCTTCTCCACAGAGAAAGCTGTAGAGTTTCTCAGCAATACACTAAAGAAAAATCCTCACCGGCCATGACATTGTTCTGCAGGGCTGTGATGGTTTAAGCCACACACATTAACAGAAACTTGGCTGAGCCCAGTTGGAGAAGCGAATGAAGCTGTATTTTACAAGCAATAATGGAATGCAATGAATATATATAAAATATACAGTATTTACAATATTACACAGGTATTTATGAAAAAAGAACCATCACAGAAATCCTCCTTGGGCAGGAGGATTCCACCTTGCCTCCCTCCCTTTCCCTCTAGTTAATTAGAATGCATACATAGAATACATAGAATACATAGAATAAACCAGGTTGGAAGAGACCTTCAAGATCATCGTGTCCAACCCATCAACCAATCCAACCCACATAAACAGCTAAACCATGGCACCAAGCACCCTATCAAGTCTCCTCCAGAGCACCTCCAATGATGGTGACTCCATCACCTTCCTGGGCAGCCCATTCCAATGGACAATCACTCTCTCTTTATAGAACTTCTTCCTAACATCCAACCTGAACCTCCCCTGGTGCAGCCTGAGACTGTGTCCTCTTGTTCTGGTACTGGCTGCCTGGGAGAAGAGACCATCATCCGCCTGTCTACAACCTCCCTTCAGGTAGTTGTAGAGAGTGATAAGGTCACCCCTGAGTCTCCTCTTCTCCAGACTAAGCAATCCCAGTTCCCTCAGTCTTTCCTCATAGGGCTTGTGTTCCAAACCCCTCACCAACTTTGTTGCTCTTCTCTGGACTCGTTCCAGAAAGTCAACATCCTTCCTAAATTGAGGGGCCCATAACTGGACACAATTAGAAGAAAAAAGAAAAAGAGAAGGACATTAGGAGAATTTCAGTTAGCTCAAAGCATTGTTAAGAAGTTAGGTTTGCTTATTTCAGGGCCATAGATAACTCCTTTGTGAAGCAGACATGCCAGCAGAAAGAGACAGAGTGAAAAAAGAATGTAAGATCATAAAACTACAATCCACTGATCTGACCAATGAAATTAATTTAGAATTATTGCTCTTGTTTTCTTTTTTACATCATGTTTTCCAGAGTCCTTCAGAACCCTAGTATGGATGTTGTATTTTGAATATTATTTCACCATGTGGACACCAACCCAAGTCAACTCAAAGGATGGAGCTGATCAGAGTTTATGTCATCCTAACCAGAAGATACAAAGACATTTTAAGTGTACCAAGAAAATCACAGCTTGCATAAAAAGAAGTTCTCTACCTGTATGAAACATTCCTTTCTGTTTCAAGGCAGTAAGTCTGGTCCTAGACATTTCTATGATTCTATAATTGAATGCAGGAAATCTTGCCTAGGCAGGGATTGTGAGTTGTAAGTGCTGTGTGTTGACAACTGCCTAGAAGTCATTCTGATCCTTCTGTGGAGACTGCTGTCTGCCTGGGAATGCTATTCCCAAACTTTGAAATTTAAACAGAGTTGTAAAACAATTGTCCTCTAGGCTCTCCCAAAAGGTCAGTTAAGGGCCTGAGATTGTCTACTTGTCAGTTTACTACTGCATTATTATCCCAGTTTGTAGCAACACTAATTGGGAACCAAAGCAAACCAAACCCCCTTTTTCTCCTTTTTAGATCAATATAGTTATGGATTGAATGATGTTGTGTGAAGTGGACCTATGCTGGCTCCCTCAGGAAAATGCAGTCTTTCCCTACTACACTCAGATGTTTCTGGAAGCTGAGTAGCTATTTTGTGCCAGTCAAGGCACTGATGTTTACACCACTACAAAGAGGCTAACAGAGGAAAACAAACAGATGACTGTAGACAGTATAATTAGCAAAGCATGGCTCAAGACTGCTTAAATTTATGTTCAGTGAAATAAGAAATGGAAGATTCAGCATTCTCCATTTGCTCCCAGAGGACAGTAATTCCATTTCTCCTGCTCTGTGTCAATACTCAGATGTGTCACATGTTTATGTCTGTGCCAGAAGAGGACATTCTGCCTGCCTGTGAGTCCAGATAACATGCAGAGTAACTTTTACACTTGCCAAGTGACAAGAAAAGGGTGTGGATTTGCTGTATGTCTTGAAATGCAATGCTGCCTTGCAGCTCTCTCTGTGTTTGTGTGCACAGAGAATGATGCTGTGATTGAATAAATCTGTATAGACACATGCATGCTTTTATATGTGGGTGTGTCTTTCAGGGAGCTAGAGACCACTTTATTGAATTAGTTCATTGTGAATACATTTGTGCTGAAGGGTTGTGTTTGTGTGTTCTCACTACCACTTATTGCATACTCTGAACTAAGTTCCCAAGACATCCTAAATTAGCTGTGGATGTACAACACCAAGCAGCAGATGCCATAGAACTGATGGTTGTGACGGTTTATGAATCCATGACCTTGCTGCAGTCAAAGTTACCAGGGTTAAAGTAGTCAGACATGGGAGACCCTTGACAAAAGAAATGAGTGTAGAATTTTGAAACATCTTTCTACCTGCTCCCTCCTTGCTTATTTGGTCCTTTCACATACTTGTGGCTTTATGGCCAGAGAGAATCACATCAGCTGCCACTCTTGTTCTGAATTTTGTAGCCTCCAGAGCTGGCAGAAGGAGCCAGAGAGCTGCACAGTTTCCCTATGTTCCATGAGGAGGTGGTTGGAACTCTCCTTAGCAGCTTGGATCCCCACAAGTCCATGGGACCAGATGGGATCCATCCTAGGGTGTTGAGAGAGTTGGCAGATGAGATGGCCAAACCACTATCCATGATTTTTCATCAGTCCTGGCTCACTGGAGAGGTCTGTCCCAGTCCCAGATGACTGGAAGCTGGCCAACGTTGTGCCCATCCACAAGAAGGGCCGGTTGGATGAGTCAGGGAATTATAGGCCTGTCAGCCTGACCTCAGTGCCAGGCAAGATCATGGAACAGGTCATCCTGAGTGCGATCACACAGCACTTAGAGGATGGCCAAGGGATCAGGCCTAGCCAGCATGGATTTAGGAAGGGCAGGTCCTGCCTGACCAACCTGATCTCCTTCTATGATCACGTGACCCGCCTGGTGGATGTGGGGAGGCTTGTGGATGTAGTCTACCTGGACCTCAGCAAGGCCTTTGACACCATCCCCCATAGCAAACTCCTGGCCAAACTATCAGCCCATGGCTTGGACGGGAGCACACTGAGATGGGATAGGAACTGGCTGGAGGGCTGAACCCAGAGAGTGGTGGTGAATGGTGTCACATCCAGCTGGCGGCCAGTCACTAGTGGTGTGCCCCAAGGATCAGTGCTGGGCCCCATGCTCTTTAACATCTTGATTGATGATCTGGATGAGGGCATTGAGTCTATCATCAGTAAATTTGCTGATGATACCAACCTGGGGGCAGGAGTTGATCTGCTGGAGGGTAGAGAGGCTCTGCAGAGGGACCTTGACAGGCTGGACAGATGGGCAGGATCCAGCGGCATGAGATGCATTACATCCAAGTGCCAGGTTCTGCACATTGGCCACAACAACCCCATGCAGAGCTGCAGGCTGGGGTCAGAATGACTGGAGAGTGGCCAGGCAGAGAGAGACCTGGGGGTACTGGTTGATGGTAGGCTGAATATGAGCCTGCAGTGTGCCCAGGCAACCAAGAGGGCCAATGACATCCTGACCTGCATCAAGAACAGTGTGGTCAGCAGGAGCAGGGAGGTCATTGTGCCCCTGTACACTGCACTGGTTAGGCCATACCTCGAGTCCTGTGTCCAGTTCTTGGCCCCTCAGTTTAGGAAGGATGTTGACTTGCTGGAACGAGTCCAGAGAAGAGCAACAAAGTTAGTGAGGGGTTTGGAACACAAGCCCTATGAGAAGAGACTGAGGGAGCTGAGATTGCTTAGCCTGGAGAAGAGGAAACTCAGGGGTGACCTTATCACTCTCTACAACTACCTGAAGGGGGGTTATAGACAGGCAGAGGTTGGTCTCTTCTCCCAGGCACCCAGTACCAGAACAAGAGGACACAGTCTCAGGCTGCGCCAGGGGAGGTTCAGGTTGGATATTAGGAAGAAGTTCTATACAGAAAGAGTGATTGCCCTTTGGAATGGGCTGCCCAGGGAGGTGGTGGAGTCTCCGTCATTGGAGGTGTTCAGGAGGAGACTTGATGGGGTACTTGGTGCCATGGGTTAGCTGTTTGGGTGGGTTGGATTGGTTGATGGGTTGAACGTGATGATCTTGAAGGTCTCTTCCAACCTGGTTTGGTTTATTCTAAATAAAGGTTTATTCTAAACACCACAGACAAGGGTTCCTTTGCATAAGGATTCCTTGACTGTAACTGTGGAGATAAACCTTAATTCCTTGGCTAGATTGAAGCTAGCAAGTATTTTGGTAAAAGTTAATATGAGAGCAAGTTTCTAAGCTACCTTTTAATTTATTTGTTTATTCTAATCTTCTCTGTGCTGACCAGTATGCCTTGCCTATTTGCTGTCCCTGAGTTGAACTTGTTCTTTGTCTGAAAACTGCTACATGTATGTGTTTGAAGTGTAGACACATTGCTTGCCCCTTTGATTCTTACATTTATTAAATTAATTGAAGATGCATACAGACCATGTCTGGATACAAAATACTCACATATTCTTGTGGTTAAACTGTTTGACTATGTCTATATTTTCTGCAAGACAAAACAATATCTCAGTTCCTTCTAGTCACCATGAGTCATTGAACACCTCTACCTTCAATTATTGCAGCAATTAAAACATTGTTTTATTTAGTGGGATTTCCTTATATTCTTTCTGTTGAGAAATGCTTAAATTATCTCTGATCATTATATAGAATCATAGAATAGAAGCATAGAATCAACAAGGTTGGAAAAGACCTCAAAGATCTGCGCCAGGGGAAGTTCAGGCTGGAGGTCAGGAGGAAGTTTTACACAGAGAGAGTGATTGCCCATTGGAATGGACTACCCAGGGAGGTGGTGGAGTCACTGTCACTGGAGGTGTTCAGGAGGAGACTTGACAGGGTGCTTGATTACATGGGTTAGTTGATTAGGTGGTGTTGGATGATAGGTTGGACGCGATGATCTTGAAGGTCTCTTCCAACCCGGTTTATTCTATTCTATCAAGTCCAGCCTGTCACCACAGACCTCATGACTACCAGACCGTGGCACTTGGTGCCACATCCAATCCCTACTTGAACACCTTGAGGGATGGTGACTCCACCACCTCCCTGGGCAGCACATTCCAATGGCTAACAACTCTCTCCGTGAAGAACTTTCTCCTCACCTTGAGCCTAAACTTCCCCTGGTGCAGCTTGAGAAGAGGTGTCAAGAGGTGTCCTCTTGTTCTGGTGCTGGTTGCCTGGGAGAAGAGACCAACCCCTTCCTGGCTACAACCACCCTTCAGGTATATGTAGACAGCAAGAAGGTCTCCCCTGAGCCTCCTCTTCTCCAGGCTAAACAATCCCAGCTCCCTCAGCCTCTCCTCATAGGGTCATGCTCAAGGCCTCTCCCCAGCCTCATCACCCTTCTCTGGACACGTTCAAGCGTCTCAATGTCCTTCTTAAATTGAGGGGCCCAGAACTGGACACAGTATACATTGACTGTTCATGGAAGACTGCTTCATTTTTTCCCCTTTACTATTATTTTAGAATAAATAGGATCAAGGTGGAACAAGGAAGTACACACGAGTGAATTCTTTGAGGTAAATTCCTGCTTACTAAAGTTGACAATTAATGCCATCAATGAAGAATTCAGGGATGCGTGTTTATATATAAATGAATATTTATTGTCACATTTTGTCAGTAACATGTGAAATCACCCAAGAAAATCTCATTATTTCAAAGTTTTGCATACAAAAATCTCTATGTATTGTTGAGGCACTACTGAGAACTATTTGAGGCACTACTGAGAACTATTTGCACAACTTAGCTCTCCATTTTTCATGTTCTGTTTCTACAGTTAACAAATCCAAACTTTGTTTTACCCAATAGCAATAAACAATTAGTTCACAGACCTTTAGTCATAAAAATATTAAGGCCACCAAGAGTATCTGTTTAATTCAGTGTTGTTCACCTAAGTGTTGATTTTGACCACTGCTTCATATAAATTTTGTACAGGAATCAGTGATTCTCTGGTCCTGGTATGGGGAATGCCTCTAGCACAATTCTATTTCAAGTCTTCCTTTAGTGTACTGCTGGGAAAAACAAAACTTCCAAAGAATTTCTCCAAATGAAAGCTCTTAGTGAAAATATTGTTGTCCTGTTTGACAGTGACTGGATGCAAATCGCCTTGTGATTGTGTCCAGAACTGAGATGTATCTCAACAAAAGACAAGATCTGCTCACCAGACAGCAGCTGCCCTGGGGGGTGTGTGGCAGAAGACCTTCTGGAATGTACAATAAAAATAAGATATTCTCTACCTATCCAGACCGTAGCTGCCCTAGATGGTGGAAAGACCTCCTGGAATATGCAACAGAGCACTTCCTCGCCTGATAGGCTCAGGGATGTATAGAGTTGTGTGAATAGGCAGGAGGCAAAGCATGGAGGCCCACTCTGGCACCAGACCCCTGCATGCACACAGGAATATACATGAAGATCCCCTGGAGGCAGCACCTGGACACATATGCATAGGGTTGAGGGGCCAGGAGGAAACTAATATTAAAGACTGTATTAAAACACCTAACCAATGCCTGCTTGGTGGAGAAGTCCACTGAAAACACTACACACTGGAACCTGCTCTGAGGAGGAAACCCATTGAGGTAAGACATGATCCTGGAATGTCTCCCCCTCCCCTACCCAGCTGGAGATACCACACCCTCGCACAACACAAGCCGAAAAGGACTTGGACTTGGGGCTCTCTCCCTCCCTTCTTCCAACCAAAGATGGTAATAAAATTCCTTTCCTCCTCTCCCCCTCTCTTTCTCCATTTGTTCCTCCCTCTCTCTTTCTCCCTTTTCTCCCTTCATCTGTTCTGTTTGATTTATCTTTTAATAAATAGCCTTACTTTCAATATTTGGCCTCATTTCTGCCTTAATTTCACACATGGGAATGTTACAAAAAAGAACAAGTCTCTCTCTCCTCTGGACCTAGACAGACAGCTCATCAATGCACCTCAAGTAGATCCTATTGTTGGAGGAGAATTAAAGCTAGAGCAATTATTCTGCAGGCAAAGGAGGTAAATTTTGTTTTGCCTTTGCATGAGTTCTGACCACAATCTAATACTTTTGTCTGTTCTTCAGAACCTTGATAGTCTTGCTGACAGTCCTATCTGACAGGAGATGTCTCTATAGCTTCCTGCAATTTCTGAATTCAATATCACTGCAATATTCTGAATACTGCACATAGACATTTTCATTTTTATCTTTTCAGTTACAGTCAGTTTTAAATCCAATAACTATGGTAAATACTCACATTAAAGAAAAAAATTATTCCACATAAGGTCCTTTTTCGTTTGTACTCAGATTATTTCCAAGAGTAATTTCACCTACCTGTGGTCCAACATGATAGTCTGCGGGCCTGCACCTGTCACTTCTTATTGCTCACTAAGTCATGTTTCTGACAAATCAGTTCCATTGTTTTTCACCTTCTTGCAGCATGTGATCTTCTGTTCTCCTTACCAAGTACTGCAACAATGGAACAGTCACTTTACCCACAGCATCATTGTTCCCTAACAGGTAATCACTCTCCCTGAAACATTTGTGTTTACAAAAAAGCTCAGACTTCATAAAAATTTAGACCTAGTTTCACATCATTCTTATCAACCACAGTATTCCACAATTAAATGAGAAGCAGGCCCAAGGACTGCACCATTTTGTTCATCTCCTAGAGACTTTCACATTCCTAATTCTCTTGCAGAATTAGGAATTTGTAGTGCCATGACAAAGAATGGATATGATGAAGTCCCACCAGCCATAACAGAAGTTAGCCAAATTCTCATTGTGTGCAGATAAAGAAACCGTAACTTAATAACTTGACTTTAAATTTTCTTGCTTCAGCTGAGAAAACAGAAAGGTTCTTGTATTTCCTGACATAACATCCTTCACAATTTGTGTGCTGAGTGGAGAACAATTGGCATCCTTCGTGGTAGTTTAGGATGGGTCCCTCCAGTTACTGTTACATAAGTTACACCTCTGGTGTCCCAAGGGTTCAACCCAGTAAGGTGGACACAGGAAACAGCGTATTTCATACCCATAAATCCTGCACCCTATAAATACATCTGCAAAGTCTTTCTCTTCCTCTTTCTTTCCTGTCTGCTCCTGTGGGAGATGCTCCCTTTTGAGTAATGCTGGTTGAGCATCTGAAGGCCTCTTATGCCTGGCTAGGCCTAATGCCAGGAGGAGAATGCACGAGGGGCAGTCTCAGACTTGGCCAGTCTGAGACTAGCCTAGTGGTGGGGGGCAGGAAGAAAGAGCCCTAGGGGTTTTGTGTATACCCTCAGATGGGGAGAAGGGTTGGGAGGCTTTTGGGTGTGCTCTAAGGGACTCTGCATGCTTTGGGGTTCTTTTGTCACTATGCTTTGTAGCTTCTATAAAACAACACTTTCCATTTAAACTTTCCATCGCTTTTGCAATCCATTTTTGTATCATTCTTTTGCCCCTCTCAGGGCAAGAGAGGATCTGTCCAGCTTCAATCCAGGACATCCTTCAAGGGAGTTTTGTTTCTAGGCAAGTTGTCTGCATTTTGCTCTTACAGAAAATAGCTATGATTTCTCTGTTCTGTTTAGCATTACTGCTTCACCCTTCAGTAACTACAAGAACACTTCTCTGGGAAGATGAATGAAATCTTACTGTTAAATAAGGAGTCACAGTAGCCAGGTATGCAGCTATCAGCTACTCTGCTAGACAGGTTCTCCCACACAATTCTTCTAGACCTCCAGACTGCTTGCACATGAAATTGGGTAGACCTCTCTCCATCAATGCAAGGTCTCATACCCTCCTGTCCTTTGCCATGGTAGATGCTGGTTAACTCCTCCATGAAAGAGGCACTGAAGAGGAATGTGTGCATTCTTTTACAGAGACACCCACTCCTGGATGGGTGGGCATAAAGTAGACCAGAGAATATTGAATGTGTAGGGGTTTTTGCTGCACAAAACTCTAGTTTAAATCCTATGTTTTAATTCACACTCAAAGTTGAAATTTTCTCAATCTCTTTTCTGTTTTACCCCTTGTTTTTGAAATGGATTTCTGATATTTGATGTAATGTCATTAGGGTAAACAGAGATATTCGTATACACAAAGTGTTTTTCAAGCATTCTGACATAGACATAGAAATGATGGTTCATCACAGACTTTAGTTACCTAATGAAGGCTGATTTGTGTTAGAGATTTTTGAGCCCTCCACTGAAACCATCAAATTCTGGGAAAGAAAACCAATCTTTCTGTTCTGAGGAATCTCCCTGAGTCAGGGCAGTTAATGCCATGTCTGTCAAGGATAAAAATGTCTACCCTGTACCACACACCAGTTTTGTCTTAGAAGAAGCCTAATGGCCATTACTCTGCTGACCTGTTCTGGGGAAGTGAGTGTTCTCTCTAGCATCAGCTTAGACATACACTTTGCTTCCTGGGAGAATAGAATAGAATAGACCAGGTTGGAAGACACCTGCAAGATCATTGCATCCAACTTATCATCCAACACCACCTAAACAACTAAACCATGGCACCAAGCACCCCATCAAGTCTCCTCCTGAACACGTCCAGTGATGGTGACTCCACCACCTCCTCGGGCAGCCCATTCCAATGGGCAATCACTCTCTCTGGGTAAAACTTCCTCGTAACGAGACAATGCTGAGAAATACTGTGCTTCCAATGCATATGAACTCTGTGCTCCCAATGTGTGTGAATTTTGGGCTTTTTACTATAACTCTGCTCTGACAATCTCTAGATTACAGAGTTAATTAATTAACTGCTTAGGTGTTGTGTGTGTACAGCTGAGCAGATCTTTTATTCACTCTCACAACAGATTCAGTTTTGAGTATGTTTAGTAAAACTTTCTATCATTTTTGGTTTCCAGCAGTCATCATTCACAGGCACACAGGCTCAATGCACCTGAATGATCTCATAGGACATATCTTCAGCCTGCTCTGTAGCTAGTATTTGGAAATAGCAGTTTATTGGTTGGAAGATTCATTACCCTTTAATACAGTAGAGCTTATTTTCAGGAAGCAAAAATGAAGAAACCTGTAAAATCTGTGACGTGCATTAGAAGTGCTGCTTTCCTGTGACCCAAGAGCTCAGCTTTGACGTGAACTGCAGTATTAATCTCACATAGGAAGTTTATAAAACAAGATAAAGCTTTTCCACTTCGGGGCTGATGGACCTATACATATGTAAATTTGATGTGAAGTGCTCCTTGTCTGCTAATTATTTATAAGATACACTTAGCAAAGATTTACAGCAGCATATGGGTAAATATTCACGTAAGGAGAAAATAGCACCAACAACCAGTCCAAACACCATCAGTTCTATAAAGTATCCCCTATAAATTACACATTCCCATTCACTGGTTTCTGTTGAGCTCCTACATACTCAGAAAAATCACTCTGTCCCTCTTCTCACAGCTTCCCCAGAATCTGCTTCTGTTCATAATTTTATCACCTTACCTCTCCATGTTGTTCAAAGGGCAGACAGAGTGTGATTTTCCCCTCTACCTAAATCCATAGGCAGATTTATAACAAATTCATATCTGTTTCCCTTCCTGAAAGGGTGTCGACAACAGAAGCAGCTTCAAAGTAATCTTAAGTACATGCTGGTTAGGCCACACCTTGAATACTGTGTCCAGTTCTGGGCCCCTCAGTTTAGGAAGGATGTTGACTTGCTGGAATGTGTCCAGAGAAGGGCAGCAAAGCTGGGGAGGGGCTTGGAACACAAGCCCTACGAGGAGAGACTGGGGGATATGGGGTTGCTTAGCCTGGAGAAAAGGAGACTCAGGGGAGACCTTATTGCTCTCTACAACTACCTGAAGGGGGGTTGTAGACAGGCAGAGGTTGGTCTCTTCTCCCAGACAACAAGCCCCAGAACAAGAGGACACAGTCTCAAGCTGCACCAGGGGAGGTTTAGGCTGGAGATTAGGAGGAAGTTCTACACAGAGTGATTGCCCATTGGAATGTGCTGCCCAGGGAGGTGGTGGAGTCACCATCACTGGAAGTGTTCAGGAAGAGACTTGATAGAGTCCTTGGTTGCATGGTTTAGTTGATTAGGTGATGTTGGATGATAGGTTGGATGCGATGATCTTGCAGGTCTCCTCCAATCTGGTCTATTCTATTCTATTCTATTCTATTCTATTCTATTCTATTCTATTGGCAAAATTAATGTTACGACTACATCCAAGAGACACTTTCTTCCTCATACTATTTAAAAGTGGGAGTACAGATGTCTCAGAGATACCAGTGCTGAAATTGGTGCTTAATCCTCCTGTCCCTTCCCAGACATCACCTCCCACCACTTCACATGGAAAACATGCACCGACACGGCACACCATCTGGGTGATCATTCTACACAAATCAGAACTGCTATGACCCAAACTAATTTATTTTTGCTCCACATATGACTCAGGGATCAATTTGTCAAAAGCAGTGTCTTTATATGGCTTTTTGCAAAAAAAAATTGTATTTGTTTTATTGATTTTCAAAGAAAAAGCACTTAAGATTACATTTTCAGCTCCAAGATGTTAATCACAGGAACAGAATTGTGGGAAAGAGATGGAAGTTAATAACAGTAAGTATAAGTTAGTCTTCTGTTCCATACCAAAACCTGATAGCATTAAGGAATATTACTTCTGGATCCTTCTCCATGCTCAACTTTGGTGCTTATTAACTGTAAAGGAGGGGAAAACATTACCATAAAGCCTGGTAGTGACAACAGAATGATAAATTGTCATGTCTTCCAAGAACAAAGGTGTTTCAGATATAAAACTGAAGTGTAGGTATAAAAATTCTTCCATTTATCCTGTCCTTATTGTAATGAAGACACCACATACCCAGAATTATGCCCCAGATATGGGAAACTTGTCCCAACATGTTTAGCTACATCCTTCATTCTACCCTCCTTTCTGAAGTGGGTACTCAGCCCAGAGCTGAAGGACACAAAGGCCAAGGCACCAGACAGGCAGCACAAACGACCACACTAGCCTTCTAAGGCAACATGCACCCAGTGCATGGTATGCTCATGCTACTGCCAAGTGAGGGCATAATTCTAGCTTCATGCCTTGTATAGGCTAAAACTGGTTGTTTACAAGAGTGACATTGGCCAAATCCAGCCTTGAGAAACTTAGAAATATTACCCCAACTTGTAAACACGTCACTCTCTCTTTGCCTGAGCTTCATAAACTCTCTCCTTGCTACCAAGCTCTCTGACTACATGCTATAGCCTTTTCTATTAAGCTCATTGATAGTAAGTCTTCTCACTCCCACACGCAAGCAAACTAGCGGCCTCTGCAATACAATGAGAAGCCAGCCCTGAGAGACTGCAAAGAAGGGTCCCTCGCTGAAAACCTGAGAAGCTACAGCATTTTATTGCCAGCCCTACTGGCCAGAAGAAGAGCCTTCACTCTTCAAGAGGACTGGACTCCCAAGGGTAAGACTGCCCAATGGATGGGGAAGGGACTAGCTTGAGTTCAGCAGACCAAATGTCTATCACAGCCTTGAGCAGTGGATTGACAGGCCACAACCGTGTACACCAGCTTGCACAAGCAGGAACAGCACCCAGGCGTCCCACCATGACGTCGCTCTGCCATTCACAGAAGAGATAGGAACCACCATTTCTGCCACTCTGCAGCCCTGCAAATCCCAGGGTAACTCAAAGCTGGGACTCAGAGAAAGTCCTGCCCGATCCTTTGAACTAAGCAAGAGGAAGCTACCACTCTGTGCAGCCACGCCTCTTCCCCTGGGCTGCTCCCACTGGCCCTGAAGCCCTCTTGCCTTGTTAGGGCTGCTCTGGCTCCACTAGGAGCTGTCACCCCACCTCACCATGTGGACTGACTCTGCAGGGGCCAACCCCCTCCAGGGACCAGCCCCTGGCAACCACTTCATGCCGCCCCCGCCATTCCCAAGCAGTGGCTCCAGGAGGGACCGCCGGCCCCTTGCAAGACAATGTCTGAACCCTGCTAAGGGGACCTGCTCACTGGCTCGACTATGTTTTGCCCGCTCCCCGCTGATGTGGGAGGGAGAAAGAAAGCCACCGTCACCATCTGGAGGGAGCCCTCTCTGAGAATGGACCAGCGCTGGCAACAGCAGCCTGCCACAGCCAGCAACTAACCTCTCTAGAAACAAAAGACAGTGTATCTTGCACTTGCTTTACACTCACTAACATGCAGTTTGAAACACCCATGCCTAGCAACCTGACATTTCTAGCTTAAGCCCCTGCTCGAATTGCCTCTGATAAATTTTAATACTTTCTCTGTGTACAATTAAGCTGTCAGAGTCTTGTCGAGTCACCATCTGGTGGACAAGTGGCAGACTTGCACCTTTCATTCCTTTAATCAAAATTAACTCTGTGAATATTCTACCTGGGTTAAAATTGTAAATACTAAACCAGTTATGAGATGTACCTCACAATTGTGCACTAGAATATGTATATAAAATAGTGATAAATCAGTTCTTAATAATTTTTAATAAATACGATTTATTTTTAGAATTAATATTTCATAATCCATCATTAATAACCTCTTCAGCACACTTACAAAGTCAGGCCATTCCATAGCAGCAAGTGTATTCTACTTCCTTCTCATTGCAGCAGAGGTGATCTGAATGAGCAATTGGAGCTTTATCATGTAACGTCATCTCCAAGTTTCCACCCTGTTCTGTACTTGATTCCTTCAACACTATCCCTTCTGATGGTCTGTTTCCCAAAGGACAAGGCAGCAACACTTACCTGTCCTAAAGCCCTGCTGGCTTTGGCCAGCCAGAGCCTTTTGAGAGTTATTTCCTCTTGTCTACCTCCACACTGAATCATGGTAAGGTTCTTCCTCATCCTGGCCCTAATCTGAGCACACAGACCTGATTCTGGGATCATGGGAGATATCAAGAACAACCTATTTCTTTCCATTTTTTAGCATATTTAAAAATATTTTATTGTTTTCCTGTCCTTTCCAGAGTATTATTCTGTCAATTTAACACTTTTTTTTTCTTTTTTTCTTTTTTTTTTTTTTATGTTCTTCAATCATGTCCATGGTTTCCCAAAAGTTGTTTCACATCTTATTTTGAGTACTATTCCTATGAAGGACAAGATCACTCAGGTGAGGGCTCTAGATGAATAGGTTCTTACTTTCATGCTAAAATATGCTGGGGTGATGCTGCTGACTAAGTAGTTCAGCCCCTGATCTTGTTCCACCCACATGATGCATCTTCTTAATGACTCTCTGGATAATTGTCTCCCATGTTAAAATTACAAATGATCATATACTTCCACAAAGTAAAGAGAGTTTAGGGTATAGGAAGAAACCTCAGGTGTTTTCCTGCTGCATATTATAAACCACAAGAGTAAGCAAGGATATGTCACTAGCATTTAAAAAGCAACATTCCTTAAGAAACAGCCAGCTTCCTGAAAATCAGTGATTTAGGAGCTTCAGTAAATCACTTTTAAAAAGGACCTGCTACCCGTAAATCGCTTTAGAGTAGTCTTGAAACACCTCCCTCTCCTACTCTCCATTTTCTATCTATCTGTGCCAGATCTTTGCTGATCCCCTACACCGGCAGTTGTCTTTGAGCTGTTGAAACACAAACAATCTAATAAAGAAAATCAATTGGTAGAAGCATGTATATTCTGCACTTCATGTGTCTATCTGGATTAAAAACATTTCACTATATAAATAATTGTTAGCATTAAAAGTGGGTTCAAAATGACAAGCCCTTGAATGAATGCACAGCCTGCAGCTGAAGCAATCTATATTAAAGGAATGCCACTAAACATTAAGCACAGATGACTGTCTCTTTCTCATGAAGCCAAGATCATAGGTTTGGTCATGAGAGATTAGACCTCCTCACCCTCCTCTGTTTTTTCCTTTTGTTTTTATTTTTGTTTGTTTAATTTTGATGAAAATCCAATTAACCACAGTAAAAGCAGCAAACAACATATCCAGAGCAATATTATGAACATTAATTCACATCTGAACATTGACCCTTCAGAACTGCCTGGCTTTCAGTATTTGCAGAGCTGTGAACCTCAGCTCTTGCTGCTTAGTGATTCATTTTCTCCCATTATGTCTCCTTGGACCAAAGAGAGCCATGTACAGCGTGCAGATCTTTGACTAATTACCACCTCTTCCTGAATGATATGAAAACCTTTCCACATGCCACTTACAAGACTCATAAAAATTTATACAATGGAACAAAAATCACCTAAACTATTTTTCCATGTGAAAAAAATATGTGAACACGATTCTATCAGTGTATTGCAAAAGACTCTCAAGACCCTAAAGCTGTTATTTCTCCACTAAGAGAAAAGCCTAGATAAAATCCTTTCTACTTATTTCAAAAGAGTTTGAGTTAGCAAATATTTGACTAAAAATTGTTGTAGGTACAAGAGAGAGACTGAAAGTACAAACAATAGGGAGTACTTAGAAGTGTGTTGACTTGTTAACCTCTGAGATTGCTTAATATATCACTCCATTACTCACTGTTTAAAGACAGAATAGATGAATGAGGCCTCTTATTTGTCCTTAAACACTCATTAAAGTTAGCAACCTTTAACAAACTTCTGATTACTCAGTATTACTCTGAGTATATCACTGAGATGTGATACAAATAGGTAAAATTACCATGGTGGAAAGCTTCATCTCACTAAAGGCAATGAAGAAGAATTTAATTGATGATGTACCTATGGCCTTCCAACCAACAATTTCACACACCTTGCATTATTAGTGAACAAAATTTCACAGTATGTTAAGTAATGTATTTCTTACGATCTTCAATCAGGTTAGAAAAAAAACCAAAAACACTTCAAGAAATGGAAACAAGGAAACATTTAGTTTACCAGCTTAATATAAATACACTCTTCTGAGAGGGCAGGTATATTTAACAGATTCTGTAATTCAGTATTAATGGAGCAGTCCCTATTTAAAAATACAGACTAGTTCAACCTAAGAAAAAACTAAAATTAAAAATCCACTCTTCACAAATACGTCATCTGGAACAACAGGTTTAAAATGGGGGAAAAAATAAGTACTCCTTCAATGATTTTGAACTATCACATACATTTTTTAAAGACTAAACTGAAAGAACATATCCATGTATTTGCCATATCTCATACATTTTATATCTTCCATGCAAAGTTATGATAAAATTAATTAAAGTCTTTACAATGCCATATTTTTATATGTGTTTCCATTTCAGTATTGACAAGTACATGCAGAGTTTTGTTTATTTAATGTTAAACCACTTTGAAAGAAAATCAGTGGCATTTATTTCACCAATACAATCCAGACGATCATCATAGAAGAATTATTTCAGTGGTTATCAACATTTCTTGTTAGCCACAGCACTGCAAAACAGTGGTGATGATGATTGTCAGAGGCAGACAATTTGGAGGTGGGTAAAATAGTTTTCTGGTTCAGAATGAGATTTTCACAGTATCACAGTATCACTAATGTTGGAAGAGACCTTGAGGATCATCGAGTCCAACTTGTCACCACAGACCTCATGACTAGACCATGGCACCAAGTGCCACGTCCAATCTTCTCTTTAACACATTTTAGCTTTAGGTGCACTAATCTATGTGTCTTGAATTGTCCCGTGCTGATCAGACTTTCTCTTGGCTCTGATGATGTGATTCAAGATGTGTCCAGAAGCTATTTAATTTAAATGACAGCTGCTAACATTCATGCTGACCCCAAACTAAAGTACCCACTGCCAGCTGTATCAGCCACCTTCAGCATAGCACCTGGGGTATCACAAACACACTGTGTTTCTGCCTCTCCAGCACATGTTTCTCATGGACCATGAAATCTGGGTCTTTAACAGCTGTGAAGTTTTCATGGGCTCATAATGAATAGAATAGAATAGAATAGAATAGAATAGAATAGAATAGAATAGAATAGAACAGAACAGAACAGAGTAGAGTAGAGTAGAGTAGAGTAGAATAGAATAGAATAGAATAGAACAGAACAGAACAGAACAGAGTAGAGTAGAGTAGAGTAGAATAGAATAGAATAGAATAGAATAGAATAGAATAGACCAGACCAGGTTGGAAGAGGCCTTCAAGATCATTGCATCAACCAATCCAACCCACCTAAACAATTAAACCATGGCACCAAGCACCCCATCAAGTCTACTCCTGAATACCTCCAGTGATGGTGACCCCACCACCTCCCTGGGTAGCCCATTCCAATGGGCACTCACTCTCTATGTATAGAACTTTTCCCTAACATCCAGCCTAAACCTCCCCTGGTGCAGCCTGAGACTGTGTCCTCTTGTTCTGGTGCCGGCTGCCTGGGAGAACCACAAAAGCTGTGGTGAATAGACCATCCTCTGCTGGATTCTGCCATTCATTCTAGTGAATGTTCTCAATGTACTGTAAACCAATTCAAAACAAGTTTATGAAAAATGTCATACTTTATTGGGAAGCATATTTGATTGCATCTCCTCATTTGATTTCAGTAGAATACAGAAGCAGTTAAAAAAAACCCCAGCAACCAACAGCCAAACAAAAAACCCAAGATAAATTTATGTTTGGACATATATAGCTTTTTTTTTTTTTTAATATGAGCAGAAAGAGTTAATTGTAGATATGCTTGTAGACTCTAGCAGTTTTGGCATGATGTTTCATTGGGACAATTATCTTTGCCTATTTATGCATAAAGGCAGTTCATGAATTCAGGTGACACAATACAGTTTTGGGAGAACTTCATCTTGAAATGCTGGTAATGAAATATTCTACTGGCACATATAATTTTAATGATGAGATGTAATGAGGGAAATCAGGATGAGTGAAATGTCTGCTTGTGGTGAAGACACATTATGCCCCGGTACTGAATCTTGTCCCAGCATGTGGACAAGTTCCCCCTCCTCCAGGAGGAAGACAAAAGCCAAGGCATTAGCCAGGCCAGCATGCACCCAGCGCATGCAGTGCTCGTGCTGACAACAACTATGGGCATAATTCTAGTTTCACGCTTTCTATAGGCTGAAGCCAGTTGTTTATGAGAGTGCCCATTGGTCAAGCCCAGCCTTGAGGAGTCTATAAGTATCACCCCAATTGGTAAACAAGTTGCCCCCTCATTCACTTTGTCTCCGTGTTTGCTTGAGAGAGCAATTCTTGAGCTGCAGCCTTTACCATTGAGCTTATTGTTGTTAGCTTCTGTTATACATGCACGCATACTGAAAGCCTCTGCATCGTGAGAAGCATAGAGGGAGCACCTTAGCTGCGCTGAGGAGCACAGCATCGCTACAGCCAGTCGTACCGACCGGGAGAGCCCACTGTGCCACTTGAGGACTAGACCAACCCCCAAGAGTAAGATCTGCCCAGTTACTGGGGAGAAGGGACTTGATCGATACCGAGTCGACATATGCCTAGCCCCCCTGTAGCGGGAGAGGAGCCGCCACGTGTGCCGCTCTGAGCCTTGTGAATCTCAGGGAAGACTAAAGCATTATTCGTGCCTATACTGCACCGAACCCGGGACCACTGCGAGAGTCCTGCTTTTCCTTTAAGCTCAGTAAAGGAGAATCCGCCACCTAACGCAGCCACATTCTCTCCTTGAGGCTGTTTGCATCAGCCCCGAGAATCGCCATGGTTGGGCCGACCCCGTAGCTTTGCCTGCTGCCGCGTCCTCTAAGCCCACCTACCAGCAACCGTTGTCCTGCCCTGCCATGCGAGCCGACTTTGAGGGCCGACCCCACAGGCCAACCCCGACCAGGACTGATCCCTGTTGTCTGGAAGGGATCCAATATCTTCCACGTGTTTTCCATCCACTAGTACTCAGTTCAAAGTATCTGCGTCCAGCAGAGTAAGCACTGATGCATAGAAAGATTGTAATATTGCTGTATATAGCCAGAAGCCGCCCGCGTCCCATCGAGTCACCACCTAGTGGCCAAGCTACAGAACTGCACTCTTTGTTATGTAAATATAGAAAGGGTCTATAGATAGTTCAATTGAGTTCTAATCATAACATTAAGCCACTTGTGGAATCTATTTCACGAATGTGCACTAGAACATGTATATAAGTTGGTGATTCATTGGTTATTAATAGTTTGATAGTTAATAAAAATAATATTTTCATAATTCATATTTCATATGAATAAATTTAATAACCTCTTCACCACACTGGTTCAATAGTGACCCCTGATAAATTTTTGCTCTAATAAGAGATTGCAATCTAATGTATTAGGTAGACACAACTGTAATCCATCTGTTTAATTCTGATTTAGAAACTCCTCAGAAGTCATTCTTAAAGCTGCAGTCAGGAATCTCATTGAATATTTGAGGAAAATGTTTCAGTAAACACATGGGAAAATGGTCTCACATGTTCCAAATTTTGGCTGGAAGCCAGTAAGGTTATCACCCTCACCCCTTTAATGGTTTTCCTTCTAATAAATAACTTTATTATGTCAGCAGAAATGGCATATTCCTGGGGGAACTGATATTGTAAGCAGGACAGTTTACATGCAGATAGATTCTGGGCAGTGATTGGTATTAAGTATACCAGATGTCACATTAACATTTGGCTGTGAAGATGACAGATGAGTGATTGCAACATGGAGGCATCAGACAAGTTGATAACAGGCTTCCTAACTCATGCTGCTGTTGTATCATATTGCTAGACTAAAGGAGCATCCTGATCTAATAGAGCAGGAAGGCAGGGGGGGAAAGGTTTGTTTCATTCAGTAATATACCACACTACTTTGGATGACTCCATAATATTCAAAGTTCAGCATTTCCACATCATACACTAACATACAATATCCATACTCAAGATACTAAGATATAATAAAGTTTCCAAGGTGGAAAATAAAAAGCCTACATAGTAGGAAAAACCCTTTACTTTTTGCTATAAGAATTCTGCTTACATAAGTACAGATACATTTCCTAGTGTAAAACAAAATCAAAACAAAATAAGCTATGAAAGATTTTTTAGAAAGCCTCCCTCATTCATCAGGTAATTATATTTTAAAGGATCTATAGAATAAAATACGTTTTCAGCTGGAAGGGACCTACAATGATCATCTAATCCAAGTGCCTCATACTTCAGTGATGACCTGATACCTGTTTAAAATGCCTTCTGGATTAGAATCAGGTTGTTTTAATTGGACAAAATTCTAATAAAGGATCTCAGTCAAGTGGAGGACCTTGATTTTATGTCCATAAAGATTCAACTGGACCTTCTCTGTACAGCTTTTGAGTAGATGATACTTTGATCTTTGGTGGGATCCATGACCACAAAGTTCTGTGATAATTCAGCCAGTTAGAAAGAGTTGGAACTCACCAGACTTCCTCATCATCTGCTAAATTACTTCATTTTTCTAGAGGGAAGCTACTCCAAAACCAAATGATCTGCAGTATTATAAGTCCTAGAAGACTTTTGAAATCTTTCTTTTTCCCCAAACTAGAATTCTGTAGCACTTAAGCCAGCCTTGAATAACTGCAGGTTCACTTTCTCTGTGCACTTGACCCTAAGTAGGATGGGAGAGGAAGTTCCTTGGGCTATTCATGAGCAGATTGCTACCACTGCATAAAGTCCCAGCATAACACTCACAGGAGTGAGTGCAACCAAACAAGTCTCCATCAAAATAAAGACAAAATATTAACAATGAGTGTATATGCCTTTCTGTTTAAATTTGATGCATTTTGTTTCTCAACTTCTCCACCTCCTTTTGTCTGTTTTAGGGTTCATTCAAAGTCATTCAAGTGTTATTTCTGTTTTAAAATCAAACCTTTCTGAAAAGATTTATCACCATTGAATACTTCTTAAAATTGCTTTCTAGCTGGAGAAAAAGAAAGCTTGTGCTGGAAATATTGGAAGGCAATTTTTTGGGTTTCATTCCCATACATATAGGCAAAAGAAGGTTTTGAAGATTTTTTTGAGCAAGGAGAAAGCATAACTGGGACAATCAATACAAAGAGTTCATAAGATTGGCTGATTAAGGGTAGACTGCGTCCAGTTCTGGGCTTCTCAGTTTAGGAAAGATGTTGAGTTGCTGGAATGTGTCCAGAGAAGGGCAACAAATCTGGGGAGGGGTTTGGAGCACAACCCTATGAGGAGAGGCTGAGGGAGCTGGGGTTGCTTAAGCTGGAGAAGAGGAGGCTCAGGGGAGACCTTCTTGCTGTCTACAACTCCCTGAAGGGAGGTGGTAACCAGGTGGGGGTTGGTCTACTCTCCTAGGAAACCTGTGACAGAACAAGAGGATGGAGTCTCAAGCTGCACCAGGGGAGGTTTAGGCTGGATGTTAGGAAGAAGTTCTTCACAGAAAGAGTGACTGGCCATTGGAATGTCCTGCCCAGGGAGGTGGTGGAGTCACCATCACTGAACGTGTTTAGGAAGAGATTGGACAGTGTGCTTGATGCCATGGTTTAGTTGGTTAGATGGTGTTGGATGATAAGTTGGACTCAATGATCTCAAATGTCTTTTCCAACCTGGTTAATTCTATTCTATTCTATTCTATTCTATTCTATTCTATTCTATTCTATTCTATTCTATTCTATTCTATTCTATTCTATTCTATTCTATTCTATTCTAAGCAGTTTCTGTGTCCAAAAGTCCAGCCCAGTGGGTGGACACAGGAAACTAGATATCTCATACGATCATTCCCTGTGCCACTATAAAATCTCAGCAGGGGTCCTGGCACTTCCTCTTTCTTCCCTCTCTGCCAGCCAGTAACTTATGGGAGATGACTCCTAGCTAGGCCAAAGGGCAGGGGAATGGGCAGTCTCAGATCTGACCAGCTGAGACTAGCCTTGCAGTGGTGTGGAGGGGGGAGAGGGGGAGAAGGAGCTCTGGGGGTCTTGGGTGTACTCTCAGGTGGGGATGGGATATTTCTGGTTGTGCTTTTGGAATTTCTTTTGTCACTGCGCTTCTGACTCTCTGTAAACATTTACCACGTCTCATTTAAACTTTCCATCACTTTTGCAATCTGAGCCAGGGAGCTGCATAGTTTCCCTATGTACCAGGAGCAGATAGCTGGAGCTCTCCTCAGCCGTTAGGATCCCCACAAGTCCATGGGGCCAGACGGGATCCATCCTAGGGTGCTGAGAGAGCTGGCAGGTGAGCTGGCCAAGCCACCCTCCATCATTTTTCATCAGTTCTGGCTCACTGGAGAAGGGCTGGTTGGATGAACTAGGGAATTATAGGCCTGTCAGCCTGACCTCAGTGCCAGGCAAAATTATGGAAAAGGTCGTCTTGAGCACAAACACACAGCACTTAAAGGATGGCCAAGGGATCAGGCCCAGCCAACATGGATTTAGGAAGGACAGGTCCTGCCTGACCAATCTGATCTCCTTCTATGATCAGATGTCCTTCCTGGTGGATGTGGGGAGGCTTGTGAATGCAGTCTACCTGGACCTCAGCAAGGCCTTTGACACCATAGCAAACTCCTGACCAAGCTATCAGCCCATGGCTTGGACGGGAGCACAATGCATTGGGTTGGGAACTGGCTGGATGGCCGAGCCCAGAGAGTGGTGGTGAATGGTGCCACATCCAGCTGGTGACCAGTCACTAGTGGTGTGCCCCAAGGATCAGTGCTGGGCCCCATGCTCTTTAACATCTTGATTGATGATCTGGATGAGGGCATTGAGTCCATCATCAGTAAATTTGCTCACGACACCAAGCTGGGGACAGGAGTTGATCTGCTGGAGGGTAGAGAGGCTTTGCAGAGGGACCCTGAAAGGCTGGACAGATGGGCAGGATCCAGCGGCATGAGATGCATTACATCCAAGTGCCAGGTTCTGCACATTGGCCACAACAACCCCATGCAGTGCTACAGGCTAGGGTCAGAGTGGCTGGAGAGCAGCCAGGCAGAGAGGGACCTGGGGGTGCTGGTTGATGGTAGGCTGAACATGAGCCTGCAGTGTGCCCAGGCAGTCAAGAGGGCCAATGGCATCCTGGCCTGCATCAAGAACAGTGTGGTCAGCAGGAGCAGGGAGGTCATTCTGCCCCTGTACTCTGCACTGGTTAGGCCACACCTCAAGTCCTGTGTCCAGTTCTGGGCCCCTCAGTTTAGGAAGGATGTTGACTTGCTGGAATGAGTCCAGAGAAGAGCAACAAAGTTGGTGAGGGGTTTGGAACACAAGCCCTATGAGGAGAGGCTGAGGGAGCTGGGGTTGCTTAGCCTGGAGAAGAGGATGTTCAGGGGTGACCTCATTACTCTCTACAACTACCTGAAGGGGGGTTGTAAACAGGCAGAGGTTGGTCTCTTCTCCCAGGCAGCCAGTACCAGAACAAGAGGACACGGTCTCAGGCTGTGCCAGAGGAGGTTTAGGCTGGATGTTAGGAAGAAATTCTATACAGGGAGAGTGATTGGCCATTGGAATGGGCTGCCTGGGGAGGTGGTGGAGTTACCATCATTGGAGGTGTTCAGGAGGAAACTTGATGGGGTGCTTGGTGCCATGGTTCAGTTGTTTGGGTGGGTTGGATTGGTTGATGGGTTGTACGCAATGATCTTGAAGATCTCGTCCAACCTGGTCTATTCTATTCTATTCTATTCTATTCTATTCTATTCTATTCTATTCTATTCTATTCCATACCTCAATTTTTATTTCTCTTTCCGGTTTCATCTAGATGCTTGCTTGCTGGCTGTGGGAAGACTGAGAGGTCCCTGTGTTTCTCTGACCAACACTCACTACCTAAAGCGGTACATCTGCTGGCGTATCTCCATTAATGAGACTGTCTTATTCATATTTAGTGTCTGCAAAACCAAGAGAGAAATTACTTGCTGCTCTGAACCAGCTGCAAGCAGCTCCTCCTTCTGGAAAAGCAGCCAGGCTCAGGAAGCCTCTCCGAGACACCGGCAGCAAAATCACTTTCTTCCTGGCTCCAGTGCCAAGAAACTCAAGAATGTGTCTGACTGCCAAACAGCTTGCTCTAGATTCAGTTTATGATGCTTAGATTCATATCTGGAGACAAAAAGAAAAAATAATTAAAAAAAAAAGCTGGGGCACTACCAGCATTACTGATGGCCACTGCTTTGTGTCTGTCTGTGAAAACGGAATTTAAAAAAGAGAGAAAATGAGGTAAAACTTGTTAAACCATAACTTCTGATATCTATTATGCCTCTGATAACAAAAATTAGGTACCACTTCCAAAGTGCCTGTTGAGGATGATTCATTGAGTTTGTGAAAAAGTAGGTTTCTTTAGACAAAGGCATGAGGTCTCAAAATATTAATTATTCTCCTTATCCATTTTTACCATTTTCCCCTTTTTCTTTGACTATTCCTTTTGCTTCATTTATATCTACAAGCCTGACTCCTTATAAAGTTGAAAGAGGCTTGGTATCAAGCTCTTGTTTTTTTCCCCGTAACACAGAGCATGCACATGCTTCATTAATCAAAGAGATAAAAGGAGATTAAAACATCAGGTGATATGATCTATGTGTCTGAAGCAAATGAAACAAGACTGGGCTGAACAGGTACAGAGTCACACAACACACAGTGTGGAATGCCATCTGGACACTCCCCAGGTTTTATCTGGCATTACAACAAAATATTTCAGGCTTAATTATTTAAGACGTGTCACACAATGACACTTACTCATCAGTTGTAAAGATGAATACCTGCTGCAAAGGTTCTTATTGCTGCAGGTGGATTAGTGAAAAATGCTTCTTGGGTGACTGTTAATTTAACTGGAGATCACAGTGTCCATCACAGGGAACCTTTTAACAGAAATTTGCCATTTTTCTCTCTTTTGACATAAGCTCATTTATTTAGCATAGTAAGTAGCACTAGGAGTGCTCCAAGGAGAATGTGACCTTGCAACTTTCCAGCAAAACAGTGAAGTACACTATCAGAGTCTGGGGGAGTTTTGCTACTGACTTTCCCCACGACTTCCAAGGAAGTCACACTCACAATTTTCCTCTCAGTCCCTTCATCTGCCTACCCCCACCCCACACTTATCACAATATCGCAGTATCACCAAGGTTGGAAGAGACCTCAAAGATCATCGAGTCCAACCTGTCACCACAGACCTCATGACTAGACCATGGCACCAAGTGTCATGTCCAATCCCCTCTTGAACACCTCCAGGGATGGTGACTCCACCACCTCCACATTCCAATGATGAATGAATCTCTCTGTGAAGAACTTTCTCCTCACCTTCCCCTGGCACAGCTTGAGACTGTGTCCCCTTGTTCAGGTGCTGGTTGCTAGAGAGGAGAGACCAACCCCTTCCTGGCTACAACCACCTTTTAGGTAGTTGTAGAGAGCAATGAGGTCACCCCTGAGCCTCCTCTTCTCCAGGCTAAACAATTCCAGCTCCCTCAGCCTCTCCTCACAGGGTTTGTGCTCAAGGCCTCTGACCAGCCTTGTTGCCTTGATGTTTAAGTACACTCTTCACATTGGTCATAGAGGGTAAAATAAAAATATGAGAGACCCTGGGAAAACTGCTTTAATTTGGACATGTAGTGATTCTTCCGTAACAGCTTGCATCAACCTTCATGACTCTACTTCAGTCACTTTTGGTTGGTGACCGAATGATAGCATTGCATTCAGTTTGTCCATGTGGTTGGTATGACTTCTACAGACCTTTCATTGTTAGCTGGTTAACTGTGTTAAATAGCAGAATAAGAGCTAAGTGGTTAACATTTTAGAAGTACAATTTCTGTCCAGTTATAAAGCCCAGAATTTATTAATGAGTTCCCTTTAAAAAAAAAAAAAAAAGCTTTAAAAATCAAGGAAACAAAATCTTTAAGCACATAGGTTTATACACAAGCATCTAAATATTTTCAGGTTTGCCATATTGAAATTCATTACTGCAAATCTTGCTCATTTATTTTGCTAATTGGAAGTCATAAAAGATGGTGGAGCATAATTACCAGGTTCATTACAGTGTGTTTCCCTGTGCGAAAAATTTCATTGAAGACTTAATGTCTTTAAGTATGTAAGCGTCACATTTAATCAGGCAGCATCAGCTTCTGTGCTCTGTTTTCTGATCAATGCTTCAGTTACAGATCATCAAACACCAGTCAGAAGTGAGCTGAAGCATTGATAACTTCTGGTTTCAATTTCAAGACTTAAGAAATTTAAACACATATTTGCAGCCCTTTTAAAGAAGCATAAACAGTTGTTACAGTTTGAGCTGCATGCCCCCCTGCAATGTTTACTTCCTGTGTCCAGAAGTCCAGCCCAGAGGGGTGGACACAAGAAATTGTGTAGTATTTCCTACCACAATCCTTGCACCACTATAAGATGCAGTGCGGAGTCTAGCACGCTCTCTTTTCTTCCTCCTCCGTCAGCCGGCAACCGGAGGAGATGTCTCCTGGCTTTGGGCCTGACTAGGCCCAAGGCCACGGGGGGATGGGCAGTCTCAGATCTGGCCAGCTGAGACTAGCCTAGTAGTGGGAGGGGGAAGAAGGAGCCCTGGGGGTCTTGGGTGTACCCTCAGGTGGGGATGGGATCTCTCTGGGTCTGCTTTGGGATTTTTCTTTGTCACTGCGCTTTTGGCTTTCTGTAAAAGTTCACTGCTTTCTATTTAAACTTTCCATCACTTTTGCAATCTGTTTGTCTGAGTGTTTATTGTTGCCAGGGGTGGGGAAGGGGGCTGCCTCAACTCAGCACAACAGTCTAGAACATTATCTTTGAGAAAACAGAGGTGATAATTTATTTTAATTTTGATACAGTCAGGGTTTCTTTTACTGAACATTCTTTCAAATAGAATAGAATAGAATAGAATAGAATAGAATAGAATAGAATAGAATAGAATAGAATAGACCAGACCAGGTTGGATGAGACATTCAAGATCATCACGTCCAACCCATCAACCAACACCACCTAATCAACTAAACCATGCGACCAAGCACCCTGTCAAGTCTCCTCCTAAACACCTCCAATGATGGCAATTCCACCACCTCCTGGGCAGCACATTCCAATGGGCAATCACTCTCTCTGTGAAGAATTTCTCCCTAACATCCAGTCTGAACCTCCCCTGGTGCAGCCTGAGACTGTGTCCTCTTGTTCTGAAATAAAAAATACATTTTACTTTCAAAATACCATTTTTTTTTGTCTATGTTTTTTTTTTTAAAAAAACTTTCAAATTTTAACTCAGAATCACAGAATCACAGAATGTTAGGAGCTGGAAGGAACAACAAAAGATCATCTAGTCCAACCCCTCTGCTAGAGCACAGGAACTCATCCAGGTGGTTTTGAGTATCTCCAGAGAGAGAGAGACTCTCCACAACTCCCCTGGGCAGCCTGTTCCAGTGTTCCCTCATCCTCATAGTGAAAAAATTCTTCTTCCTGTTTCCATGGAACTTGTTATGCCTCATCTTCCACCCATTGCCTCTTACCCTGTCACTGGGCATCACCAAGAAGAGCCTGGCTCCATCCTCTTGGCACTCACCCGTTACACATTTATAAACATTAATGTGGTCACCTCTTAGTCTCCTTCAAGCTGAAGAGCCCCAGCTCCCTCAATCTGTCCTCATAAGGAAGATGTTCCACTCCCCTAATCATTTTTGTGGCTCTGCACTGGACTCTCTCAAGCAGTTCCCTGTCCTTCTTGAACTGAGGGACCCAGAACTGGACACAATATTCCAGATATGGCCTCACCAGGGCAGCACAGAAAGGAAGGAGAACCATGGGGGGACTCCATTGGAGAAACACTCTAAGTCTTCTAGCTATCACTGAAGTGATTTGGTGATGATATATCTCTGTGATACCTATGACATTTTGGAAAATGCAATTATGTATGTTTTCAAAAGATCCAAGGAAATCCTGTTATTTCCATTTATGCATCTTGCAAGACTTTGCACTTGACAGGAACTAAAACTTGACCCTAAGCACTAATCTGGAATTCTACAGTCAGTGCATTAGTGTCCATTTGATAAAATAGAAGTAATAAAACATCACAGTGGATATCTTCCTTATATTTTGATGTAACTGAATGTGGTCAGGTGTCTTAAAAAAAAAAAAAGTGCAAGAGACAAAGCTGAAAAATTGAAATAAATATGATACATACATTGACCAGGAAAAAGAAGGTTCATGTTGTGTATAGCAAATTGGTTTATGCCAAGTAATTTTATGCAGAATGTCTTTATCCCGTATAAATTCCCTGTTTGAAAACCAAACAGTTCAATGGCAGATCACCTATTCAAATCCTGCCAATCGGTTCAAAATGTTGTCTGGCCAGCAAAACTGCACACACCTTCTCAAACAGCCTCTGACAGGTGCAGTTGCCTCTGAAATGTGAGGCACAGAGTTCAGCTTCCACCCCCTCCAGCAGCCTCAAAAACACCTGCCTATTGGATCTTTTACCTCAAACCAGTGGGGAGGGAGGAGAAAGGGTAGTGGTCAAACAGGTTTAGCTGGCTTATTAGTGCCCCTTCCAGGACAATGATGTAATCAAGGACAAAAGAATTAGCAATTGTCTTGTGTGCAGTAGACCTGTATGATGCTTTTCTGTTATTCACACAATCTACTACTGGTGGAAATACTTATGTGAGTTGGAATGCTCCAGAAACGTTTGCATACACCACCATCATAGAAACAGAGAAGCATAGAATCGTTAGGGTTGGAAGGGACCCCAACAATCATCTAGTTCCAACACCCCTGACATGGGCAGGGCCACCTCACACTAGATCAGGTTGCCCAGAGCCACATCCAGCCTGGCCTTAAAAACCTCTGGGGAAGGGGCCTCATCACATAAGCTTGTTTGTGAAGTCCTTAAAAATGTAAATAAAGTAATCAGCCTTTCTGTGTGAACAGTGTCTGACTCAGCTGACCCTAATCCCTCTTAAATTGGAACATATAATTTCCACTCAGAATCTGAAAACCAAACCTTTGTCAATAACTCTACTCTGCTAATTCTTTGGGGTTTTTTCCATCTAAATATCATTACCCAAATTTGCATAGTCCATTAGTAATGTCATTATGTTTAATCTTTGCCCTGGGCATATCTTGCATAATTTGAATTCCTTCCTAACCAGAGCAGTAACTTATCGCTTATCAATTCCTTTCTGTGACAACAGCATATTTTATGCTTCAGTCCCAGTGCAAGGAGGGATAGGAAAGGGAATGCCTCTGGTAGTAAAATTCACTAGGTAAAGCTAAGTGCAACATGCTGAACACAGTACTTCACAGATGACCTTGGCAAAATCCCTCACAGTCCCATTTGTTGACTATGGGCCAGATCACAGGCATAACCTCTGTTTGATATTTGCCTCCATTCATTCAGATTCCTCCCTTTGATATCATCTGTGGTGCAAGCAAAGAGTTTTCCTCTAGATCAGCCAGACAGCACACTGAGATCTTTTGTACTGGCATTTCTCTCACTGGCTTGGACTGGACAGCTCCATCGCAAACTACATGCATTGAGCAGACTGGAAACTCGCTTGTGTGGCCGACAAAGTTCCTGAGAGAGAATGTTTACTGCTCTGACATCAGAGACTGTAGGTGCATACATCATACATAGCCTGTTATATTTCAGGACTTTGGCTCAACGTGGTTAAGATCATGTTGTGAATGCATGTATACAAATGCACAGAATGAGTCCTTAACTGCGGTTTTGGATGCCATTGTTGCCATTATGTGCCCTTTGGTGGAGAAGTCTCTTTGTCTTTCACACTGTTGGACATTGGATGCAATCCAGTGAAAATAATACCAGGAAAGTACATCCGTGTTGGACACTCATTCAAATGCTGGGGCAGAAAACATCTTGCAAAGCTACATGAAATTCCCTGTAATTCTTATTGCTCCGCTCACTGAGTTCTACAACACATAAAGAACTCAGCATGGGAAAATAAGGCATCAAACAATCTATTATGCACTCTTTATGAGTCCATATAGCCAGTGAGCAAGCTAAGGAAGCACCCTGTAAACGAGATGCCTGCCATATGCACGTCTTTATTTACAACTGCTTTCCATGGCAGTTCTCTTTCACTTCTTCAGATAGCTAAAAACTGTATATTCTCATGGAAGTGATACTCTGCTTGTTCATGAGCTTCAGATTTTCCCCAGAATAATGAAAAGCCAGATTTATTTTAGCACACACGCTTATATGTGTAAATCACACCTGTGATAATCTGATGTTGTGCTGGGACAGCAAGGGGAAAATCACCAAGATCCATGCCTGCCTTTCTTGTAGGAGAATCAATACATTTCCACCGAAGAATCACCTGCTGAAGGGATTTTGTGTAAAATCAATGCCAAACATTGAAATAACATCATTGATTTTTTCTGGTGGTTAATAGTACTTGCCATTGACATTCTATTTAGTTTGTTTCAACCTTTTAATTTCTATGGGTTGTTTTCTACCATTCTTCCTAATCTAGTTAAAAATGTCCCTGTTTACTGCAGAGGGGTTGGACTAGATGACCTTTAAAAGTCCATGCCAACCCAGTGCATTCTGTGATTCCTCATATGTGTGGCATGAGAGGGTGTTATGACAAAAATGCTACCTCTGAGCAATTTCTACTAGTAGGAGCAAAGCAATAAGAATTGGGAGGAGGGTGAGGGGAGCTCTCTACAACTACCTGGGAGGATATTGTGGAGAGGCTGGTGCTGGTCTCTTATAGATAATAAGTGATAGAACAAGAGGAAACAGCCTCAGGCTGCAGCTGGGTAAGTTTAGACTGGACATTAGTGTAGCGGTTTGAGATTTCTGCCCCCAAGATTAGCTCTGCAGACTAGCTCAGTTGGAAGCAAATGACATGATGGTTGGACACGATGATCTCAAAGGTCTCTTCCTACCTGATCTATTCTATTCTATTCTATTCTATTCTGAAATCTGTACTTACAAGCAAAAGTACTATCTACAATGGAATGCAATGAATATGTACAAAAGACACAGTATTTTACAGTATTTACAGATATTCACAATTAACGAAAACCACAAAAATCCACCCCCAGCTCCCTGTCCAAAAGGGAGAAAGGGGCAGAGAGAAAGCAGTAGTTAGACTTAACCAAAAAAATACAGCCAAGGCCAGCTTAAATCAGGTTAATCTCTCCCAAGAGAAGCAAGCAGAGAAGAGATCAGAAAAGAGCCAGAACTGGTTTGGTACAGTCAATCTTATAGCAGATACTTCTCCAATGAAACTGTTTAGAGTAATTTTTAGTTTTCCTTTTTGCACCCAATAGTGATATATTTATATATTTCTACTTTTCTGCTTGAAATGTGTGACAAAGTTTTAAAGGCACAGCCCAAAACCACCACAATTAGGATATTAGGATTTTTTTTTTTTTTTCTTTCACAGAAAGAGTGGTCAGGCATTGGAATGTGCTGCCCAGGGAGATGATTGAGTCTCCAACCATGGATGTGTTTAAAGGTCATTTGGATCTGGTGCTTGAAGACATGGTTTAGGGGTGAATGTTGTAGAGCAGGGTAAATGGTTGGACTTGGTGATCCTGAGGGTCTTTTCCAACCTGAATGTTTCTGTGATTCTGTGATCTCAGCCCTGCTCTCTGCCAGCAGCACCTACTGATACTCTCTTGTACTGCAGGACTTTGAAGCCTCCAGCCCTAAGAATGTTTATCAGCTTTCACTGACATTGAAACTTCTACTCAGATAAGAGTATTTCAGGAGATATTTTACTTACTAATAACCTGTAGGCCTGTATCTGAGATATCAAAGGGATTAGGCAGTGAATTTAGAGAAAGCAGCCATCCTAGTTCCAGGCATTATTCTGCCCCATCCTCAGCCAAAGCAGCAGCCAAGAATGAAACCCTGCAGAAATGGAAGCTGGTAGCTTATGACCAAGCTGTGCATTTGGAGAAACCTTCCCCACCAAGAATCCTTTGTTAAACAACAGAGTGAAATTCTGTGCAGCATGATCAATCCAGGGCTATCAGGGATATTTGCCTTACAGGTGCTGGTGAAGGCCCCCTTCCACAGATCAGACTGTTGAACAGGTGAAATCCTGCCTTCCAAATCTCAAAACCTAACACCCAAGTAACCTTTAAAGCCTGAAAACAAACATCTCTAGATTCATGCACTGAAAGGCTAAATTAATTCAAAGCCATTATCATATACTGCAGGAAATAAAGCACACATTTCATTACCTGCAGGATCAGTGCCTTCTCAATATTGTTGTTCTATTGCCAATAGAACTGAGCTATGGTCAAATTACAGGACAGGTGCTGGAAAGACCCCTCAGAATTCATTGAGCCATGGATTAAGTGACAGACACCTTTGCCTAAGCATCACAGTCTGACTGACGTTGTCATTTAGCCTGAGAGATGACTCAAACGTGCCTTCCTCACTTACAATGCCTATCAGTGCATGACTGTGAATAAATGTCAGCCAAAGGCATTAGACTCTTTCCTTGGCTTGGTGGAATTTCAATAGCATTATAAGATTTTGTGTTAGGAAAAGCCATGCTGATACATGTCTTGATGCAGTAGTCTTGAAATGCACTAAACAAGTCCTCTAAGAATCACTAAAATTAGGGAAATGAAAATCACCACAGTTCATGCTGTAGGAAATAAACTTATTAGCTTCATATAATATCTCCTGAAGTCCATCTGCAATCAAAAGGAAATGCTATGTTTGTCTTGAAAAATGAGCTTTAGAAGTCATGCTATGACTTAAATAAGGGCTGTAGAAACATTTGTCATTACTATGACAGAAATATTCTGTGGAGTACTACTTTGGCTTTGTTTTTCTTAAAAAATTAAATATATAGGGTTTTTTGTTTGTTTGTTTCATAGTTTCATAGTTTCATAGTTTCATTCAAGGTTGGAAGGGACCACAAGGATCATCTAGTTCCAACCCCCCTGCCATGGGCAGGGACACCCCACACTAGATCAGGCTGGACAGAGCCTCATCCAGCCTGCTCTTAAACACCCCCAGGGACGGGGCCTCGACCACCTCCCTGGACAGCACATTCCAAGGGTTCACCACTCTCATGGGGAAGAACCTCCTCCTCACATCTAGCCTGAATCTCCCCACCTCCAGCTTCATTCCATTCCCCCTAGTTCTATCACTACCTGAGATCCTGAGAAGTCCTTCCCCAGCCTTCCTGTAGGCCCCCTTCAGATACTGGAAGGCCACAATTAGGTCACCTCGGAGCCTTCTCTTCTGCAGACTTAACAGCCCCAACTCCTTCAGTCTGTCCTCATAGGAGAGGTGCTCCAGCCCTCTGATCATCCTTGTGGCCCTTCTCTGGACACGTTCCAGCACCTCCACATCCCTCTTGTAATAGGGGCTCCAGAACTGGAGGCAGTACTCCAGGTGGGGTCTCACCAGAGCTGAGTAGAGGGGAAGGATCATCTCCCTCGACCTGCTAGCCACACTTCTGATGCAGCCCAGGATCTGATTGGGTTTGCGGGCTGCAAGTGCAAGTGTTTGTTTGTTTATTTGTTTCTTTTTTAATATATTTAAGCAAATGTGAGAGCTCCTGGTAGCACTGACTTCAATTCCAAACAAAACTGATGTATTGCAAAGAACATGGAGAAAACAATACCAGGAACTGCTTTGAAGACTGAGCTTTCAGAGGCAGGAGGAGGAACTTCAGCCCTTTATGTGGCTAGTTACAGAATTAGCACATGGAGAAGTTCTATTGCAGAAATACAACATGCAGAGGCATCTTTTTTTTCTGTTATAATCAGCTATTGCACTTTCTTGAGAGTCTTTTATTACACTACGTTTCTTTAATCTTGCTTTATGTCCCTGACCCTTATGCCTTTAGCAATTTTAATTAACAGCAACAACAAGTAGTGCTTTATTCACTGGGAAAGAACACTCATCACACTGCCAAACCAATCAGCAACTTAACTATCAAGTACTTGATAGTGCTGTCTTGCAGTTTGGTTACAGATGGTTACACCATTTTTGTTCACACCTCTCTGTTGCACCATGCTACAAAGCACTAGTAGTTCATTGCCATGACGCCTTTACTTTCCCAATTTTGCAGATGGCTGTAAGGACAGTGAGACTTCTTCCACAGGACTTCTGGACTATGGGACTAAAAATCACTTCAAGGCAATTCAGTGGCAGAAGTAGTCAGAGCCCAGCTACTCAGAGGGCAATGTCCTTGTGTCATCTGTCACCAGATAGGAATGTATGAGCAGGGATGTTTCTTAAATCAGTTTCAAGCTGCATCAGGGGAAGTTTAGGCTTGAGATGAGGAGAAAGTTCTTCATACAGAGAGTTGTTAGCCATTGGAATGTGCTGCCCAGAGAGGTGGTAGAGTCACCATCCCTGGAGGTGTTTAAGAGGAGACTGGACATGGCACTTGGTGCCATGGTTTAGTAGTTGTGAGGTCTTGGGTGACAGGTTGGACTTGATGATCTTTGAAGTCTCTTCCAACCTTATTGATTCTATGATTCTATGATTCTAAAGATATCATCAGAACCAGAGAAAGCTCATGGTACCTCACAGGAAGATCTGATATGACTCAGAGCAAAACTCAACCCTAAATTAAGCAGCTGCCGAGGTGCTGGTGGACAGCAAGTTCTCCATGGAACAACAATGTGCCTTTGTGGCAAAGAGAGCTGATGGTATCCTGGGGTGCATCAAGAAAAGTGTGTCCAGCAGGTCTAGAGAGGTTCTTCTACCTCTCTACTCTGCCCTGGTGAGACCACACATGGAATCCTGTGTCCAGTTTTGGGCTCCCCAGTTCAAGAGAGACAGGAAACTGCTGGAGAGAATTGAATGGAGAGCCATGAGGATGATTAGGGGACTTGAGCATCTCCCCTATGAAGAGAGACTGAGATCCCTGGGGATATTTAGTCTTGAAAAGAGAAGACTGAGAGGGGATCTGATCAATGTGTATAAATATCTGAGGGGTGGGTTGCAAGTGGAGGGGGCTAAGCTCTTTTTGGTGGTGCACAATAATAACACAAGAAACAACGGGTACAAACATGAACATAGAAGATTTCACCTCAACATGAGGAGAAATTTCTTTACAGTGAGGGTGACAGAGTCCTGGAATAGGCTGCCCAGGGAGGTCATGGAGTCTCCTTCTCTGGACACATTCAAAACCCACTTGGATGCATTCCTGTTCAGACTACCCTAAGTGATCCTGCTTTGTGAGAGGGCTTGGACACAATGAGCTCTTGAGGTCCCTTCAAACCTCTAATATACTTTGATACTATGATTATAAGTTTTTTGCATCTTCCTTAAAGCATTATGATAACATTCTCTTCCGGAAATACAATGAAATACAAGATAATGCTTTCTTTTACATGAACCAAAAATTCTGTCTAAAAATTCCCAAAGTGAATATGAATCTAACCCAAGGAAGAATGTGACCTGTTATTCTCAGGCAGAATATTATGAATTTAGAATATTTTTTTCTCCCATGCTGTGCTCATCTCTGCCCTAAGTAAAGTTAAAAATTAAATAATAAAAAAGAGTTATGGTCAACTCCTTAGGGAGGAAGATGAGATGCCTTCAGATTTTAAGAGTTGCATTTGTGTACACAAATACAGATCCACAGAAGATAAAGGGTAATCTCCCACAGCTTTCTGGAGGAGAAGGACTAGCCCCAGCATCATTGTCCCAGGGAGAGCATCAATGGGGAAAGAGGAGAGCAGCAGTGTGGTGTCATGGGCAACAAGTGGTAAAAAGAAATTTTTTGCCTGGGAGCCAGAATACACATGATGAAATTAAGAGAGAAAAATCTTTATATCTTCCTCACTTTAGGCATATTGTTTTCATCCCCAAATGAGCATGACTGAGTATATGAGGGAGAGCTCCCCAAAAGGAAGAGTAAAGTTAGGTTTTTCCCCAGGCATGTAACATACATATCACACTCCAATACCTACAGCAAAATCTTATGCTGAAAGTGTTGGCAGAAAAGTATCTTCTTCCATTATACACTCCTCTGAAAAGAATTTTGAGTAAATTATTTTCTTTCTGAAGTAGCAAAGAGACCAAGAGACATTCTTCACTGAATGGCCCACTGACATCTCTTCCCTGGAGTATCAATGTGGCTCCTGAATCTCAGTCTTCTAAACTTCTCTGTTGTGTTAGATGATCTGCTAGGAAAAGAGGGGGTTTAGAGATTTTGGGGGGTGGGGAGAAGTTTTTTGTTTAAATGGGATAAAAACCAAAGGGTTGGATTTTGACAGCTCCCTGCAGGTAAGTGTGAAACACTTCAACAGACAGCTGGAATAAAGAAAAGTTCATTTAGCACCAGAGCAATTGAATTTTTGGTGGAGATCAGAGATCAAAATAATTGCACTAAAGTGGTGGTGATCAAAGCTAAGGTGTTTTTACTAAAAAGTAAAATCATGTGTTGGTAGCTGGACTACTTATTTTTTCCAGTTAGCCCTGAAAACACAGTGGAAACTGAGGTAATGATTTTTCTCTACCCTATTGTTTAGAGGTTGTGGTGGGTGTGGAAGGGTAAGGCCAAGAAGCCTCCTCCCTTCCCCCTTGTAAGGTAAAGGGAAAAAAAACTTGAAGGGAAAGGGGAAAATTCCCTCAGTCTCCTGAAAAGATTAGAAGTTGCTTGGCCATCCCAGCGGTTCATGTTCTCACCAAACTGATCACGCAGAGTTATCCAAATAGTTCTACGTGATTGCCTTGGTGGTCTGTTTTGGAATGACCTGTTTTGGAATGACCTCCTTGGAGGACATGTATTCCTCACAGATGAAACTTGTATCCACCTGGAGGGAGAATTGAAATTATCCTTCTGTGCCAATTGGGATATGGAATCTTTCAGATCCTTCATGCAATTCTCAATTTTTCCAGACAGAGTTTCAATGGCTGAAACCAAAGAAACACGTGTCATGCTATCCTCCAATTGTCTCATTTGATCACTGAATTGGCCAACCGTAGGAGAAGCTCCACCATAATTTCTTGACACAATTCTGCTTGCCAGAATGTTTGCATAATTAGAAGGAGCAAGTTTGATGATCTTTTTAGTAAGACCAATACCCACAGGAATGTCATCAGGATTCAGAGTTTCATGTTCACCATAGAGAAGCTCTCTAACAGCAAACTCTCTCAAACGCTTAATTCCCTCAACTATGGTAGTCCAGGGTTTAGGATTCCATGGAAGATCATCTCGGGAAGGGTATCTCAGGGCAACCGCCATTAAAAGGCGTATCCAGAGATTAACCTTACCGAGAGCTCTGCCTAGATGTCTATCTATTCCATTGTCCCTTGAGAGAGTTCCTAACTGAGCTGCTGACTTGTCTCCAACTGTTAGAGCTGGAGCACCTGTATCATAACACCTACTAAGCCAAGCTAGAACTGGCTCCTTATCTGCCCTGGTGAAATCTTTACGGACATTTTGCAATTCCTCACATGGTGATGAACACTCTGAAATATCATCTTCCTCCTCGTCTCCCTGAATTTTTTGTCCATGTAATCCTGCTGTCATTCTCCTAAGGATCTCTTTAAGCTGAGAACCACCTTTGCCAGTTGCTTTCCTAACTTCATCTGTATCCCGCTTTGATCTCACTAGGTTAGCTAGGTCTTTAAAACAAACCTTCTCTTCCTCCTCAGTAGGATCTTTTAAAGTAGAGGGCCCCTCACCAGGATCAGTCTTCAGCTCTTCTTCTCCATCTTTGGCCTTTGCACCTCTAGTCTTTAAAACAGCCACCTTAACTGGAGCTGTGTTTGAATTTACAGCCGCCTTAATGGAAGCTGACAGGTCCTGAGATAAATCAGCTGCTGGGGCAGTGACTTCCGGTCCCACCGAGGGATTGGGCGGAAGTGACGTTGCTCCGTTAATGGCCGATGGAGAAGAAGAAGGAGAAGAAGGAGTAGGAGAAGGAGTAGGTGCCATGTTGATAACGGCCGACGCTCTTGGCAGCTTGCTGGAATCAGCAAAGTCATTTAGAGCTGCTTTACCAATTGACTTTTTAGCCTGCTTTTTAACTGACAGAGAGTCTCCACCTTCCTCATCACTAGATGACTCTGGGACTGATTCAGAGCCACGGCGTTTTCTTTTTGATCTAGTTTTAATAACAAAACAAGCTCTGGACACCTTTCTCTCTCGCCACAAGGAATACAGAGAAAACACATTAGTTATCACCAGCAGCAGAATTATAGACACCAAATAAATCACCTTTGGATCCCAGGCATCACTTAAAGTTACTCTCTCCTCAGGAGGAATCTTAAAACCCTTTATCTCAATTGGGAGAGTGGTGGAGGTAACATTCCTGTATCTCACTGGCCATAGGAAATCCACGCATTTTCCATACCATAATCTAACTCTATACATAACCCACATATAAATTGTCCGCACCAAATATTTACCCAGGTAATCCAAAATCAAACCCAAACAATATCTGTAAACCAAAGCCCCAAAAATTGAAAAGAATAATCTCTCCACAAACCACAACACTTTCATGTTTGCTAATTCAGCTGGAAAACACTAAATCAATCAAGTAATAAATTAAACTAATTATCTGCCCCACATTGGGCGCCAAGAAAAAAAATGTGGTGGGTGTGGAAGGGTAAGGCCAAGAAGCCTCCTCCCTTCCCCCTTGTAAGGTAAAGGGAAAAAAAAATTGAAGGGAAAGGGGAAAAAAAACCTCACAAGCTGAATTAGCAAAGCAGTGGAGCTGTATATTTACAAAGCAATGTAGGATATGCAGGGGAATATATACAAATTTACGATATTTACAATATATACAAAGATATACAATAAAGTAACACAGAAATGAGAGTTCCCCCCTCTGCCGAGGGGGTTCCCCACCTCCGCTCTCCCCTCTCTCCCCCCCTTTTCCCAGAGTAGATCAGAAAAGAGAGAGAAAGAGAAAGAAAGAAATTAAAAGCAGTTTTGTGTGAATTGGAAAGCAGTTAATACAGGCCTTATATCTTATCGGTTTCAAGGCCGAAGTCTTGGCAGAAAGCCCAGCACAGAAAGCTGCTGCCCAAAGAAGCAAGACTGATAGAAAAGTGCTGGAATGCCCAGTTCACTCCCAGTTCAGAAGGTGCTTCCTCCCACTTCACCAATGAAACTAGTTTAGATTATTCTTTCCGTTTACCGACTTCCGTCCACCATATTCCCTTTCTTAAGGGGACAATGTCAACCGGTCACAGAGGTCAAGCAGATCTGCATTTCATTAAAAAAGGTGTGAATTCTGTAATTTAAAAATCATGAAAATGTAGCTTTGTTTTTATATGTAGTGAAACTATTTCCATGGAAGAAAAAGCTTGTCCATAGTCAGTTTAAATTTCTTGCTCCTTACTAAGAAGTCAGAATCTATGCAAAGCAGGAGGCTGGAAGGCTGGGCCCAGAGAGTGGTAGTGAACGGTGCCACATCCAGCTGGAGGCCAGTCACCAGTGGTGTCCCCCAGGGATCAGTGCTGGGCCCTGTCCTCTTCAACATATTCATTGATGATCTGGATGAAGGGGTAGAGTCAGTCATCAGCAAGTTTGCAGATGACACAAAGTTAGGGGCAGATGTTAGTCAGTTAGAGGGTAGAAAGGCTCTGCAGAGGGACCTCGACTGACTGGACAGATGGGCAGAGTCCAATGGGATGGCATTCAACAAGTCCAAGTGCCAAGTGCTGCACTTTGGCTACGGCAATCCCATGTAGAGTTACAGGCTGGGGTTGGAGTGGCTGGAGAGCTCCCAAACAGAGAGGGACCTGGGTGTGCTGATCGACAGCCACCTGAATATGAGCCAGCAGTGTGCCCAGGTGGCCAGGAGGGCCAATAGCATCCTGACCTGCATTAGGGATAGTGTGGCCAGCAGGAGCAGGGAGGTCATAGTGCCCCTGTACTCTGCTTTGGTTAGGCCGCACCTTGAGTCCTGTGTCCAGTTCTGGGCCCCTCAGTTTAAGAAGGACATCGAAACACTTGAGCATGTCCAGAGAAGGGCAACAAGGGTGGTGAGAGGCCTTGAACACAAGCCCTATGAGGAGAGGCTGAAGGAGCTGGGATTGTTTAGCCTGGAGAAGAGGAGGCTCAGGGGTGACCTCATTGCCCTCCACAACTACCTGAAGGGTGGTTGTAGCCAGGAGGGGGTTGGTCTCTTCTCCCAGGCAACCAGCACCAGAATGAGGGGACACAGTCTCAAGCTGCGCCAGGGGAGGTTCAGACTCGAGGTGAGGAGGAAGTTCTTCACTGAGTGAGTCATTCGTCATTGGAACGGGTTGCCCAGGGAGGTGGTTGAGTCATCGGCCCTGGAGGCGTTCAAGGGGAGATTGGATGTGGCACTTGGTGCCATGGTCTAGGCATGGGGTCTGTGTTGAAAGGTTGGACTCGATGATCCCCGAGGTCCTTTCCAACCTAAGTGATACTGTGATACTGTGATTACTAATTTCTTCTTCACTGTGCTTCTGCTCAGCTGCTGATACAATGCATGGACTCAGGAGTTTGCTCTCTCACTTAGAGAAACTGCATTTCTTTCCCTGTCGCTTGGAAGCCAAATTGAGTACTCATCGCTTCCAGGTCAGTTTAAGTCCCCTGCTTGAGGTGTAAGAAATGTAACATTTTGAGTGTCAGGTCTTAGGGAAAAGCCCACCATGAGAAGGGTCAATCTGTTTAGTCTGAGATGCTGAATTCTGGCCAGAAGTAAGTGCTATAAAATTTGCCTGGTTCCTGCAATTTCAAAAGGGCAGTGACACGAGGATGGGGCTGGCCACTGGCAGAATGCTGAATATCGGTTTTAACAGGAGTTTTCAGTATAATCCACCAGGACTGATCAATACTGGGCATCAGCTCCAAGAAAATGAGATAGTAGTATCTCTAAGACATACATGATTTAGAGGCAAATGAAATGCATTTGTCAAAAAAAAACAACCCTAAACAAACAAAAGCCAAATCCCAAACTGACAACAACAATAAAACCAACAAAACAAAACAAAAACACAAACAAAAATGCCCTCTTAAATCCATGCTGCCTGTTACTTATTTTCTCATATCACAACACATCCTTATGCACATGTTGACTGCCAGTTAAATGGAAAGAAATTCCCACCCCACCTCACATCCCCAGAATTGCTTGCCTAAAAATAGGAATTGGGAAGACTGGTGTGTAATTATTCATCCCTACTTTTAATTCACCAAAAGGGGGAAAACCCCACAGATCTATGGTTAGAGAGGCAGCTTGTCTGTCGTCATCATTTTCATCTTCTCTTTTCTTCCTCCTACCCACTACTGAACGTACCACAAACTCAGGCAGGAAAACTTAGCACCTCCTCCACAAAAGATGATGTGCAACTAAGCATATAGTGTGATAAAAACCTTCAAAATCAACAGCATGAAAGTCTCACACAGATGAAATCACATGACACTTGCAAAATCCTGCTCTAAAATCCTCAAACTGTTTGGATGCCTCCTTTTGATTTCAGCAGCTTTCATTCCAAACTTGAATGATCATAATGCTATTTCTGTGAATCAGACCCAATGTTTTGGAAAGAAGACATCAAAAATCAGAGCAAATCCCTATCATCTTTGCTGAATGTCTGTCATTTGGAAATTCAGAGCAATTTTTTCCTGTGCATGCTGCCACACAGAGGCTCTCTGACTATCATTTTCTTAAGCACTCCGCTTGGAAAGGCCCTAAACAGGGGCTTCTGGAAACTTGAAGTGAAAACCTGTTGCAGGAAGTACTATTAGTTATAACTGTTCTAACCACAGAAAACTGCTTGGCAAATTCTTTAAAATGCCTCTAATGGCTGTCACATTTCACTGCCTGGAATCTGCATGCAATCAAAGTGTCAGGAGGTTTCACTTCCTGTAGCTCAAATTGTATTGTAAAAATGGTGTGATCACTGCATTTAAAGACACACAAACTACCTCCAGTGTCAAACAGAAAGATGTGAGGAGGATGTTAAGCACACAGCAGGTTTGGTTTTTTTTTTGTGTGTGTGTTTTTACTTTTTTTTTTTGTCTATTTATTTGGGGTTTTTTGTACTCACAGAATAAAACAGGAAAGAAGGGACATTACCTATGTATAACATGGTTTGATTCATTCCAGCTCTGAACTGGAATCCTATTTGGAAATTAGAGAGATACTCTCTCTCTATGGATTCTTTCACAAGCTCTTGATCTAAGTGTAAGTTCTCATCCAGAGTCATGCATCTCTGGCTCCAGCAAAATGCTTTCTTCCTGTTTCAGAATCCGTAGAAAGACATCACTAAAGTACCAAATTAAAATTAAAATCTAGAATAGTATTTCTGCAAGCTACCCTAAGTAAGAAACACCACATTTGTTCAGTACTTCAGCATTTAACATGAAGTGTTTGAATTTGGGGGTTCTTGAGAACAGATAGGAAGAAGTTCTATACATACAGAGTGATTGCCCATTGGAATGGGCTGCCTGTGGATGTGGTGGAGTCACCATCATTGGAGGTGTTCAGGAGACTTGATGAGGTGCTTGGTGCCATGGGTTAGTTGTTTAGGTGAGTTGGATTGGTTGATGGGTTGGACGTGATGATCTTGAAGGTCTCTTCCAACCTGGTCTATTCTATTCTATTCTATTCTATTCTATTCTATTCTATTCTATTCTATTCTATTCTATTCTATTCTATTCTATTCTATTCTATTCTATTCTATTCTATTCTTACTCTATTCTATTCTATTCTATTCTATTCTATTCTATTCTATTCTATTCTATAAATTACAAATCTCCCCTTGCCTACATGGTTTGCACAGTCAGGGTGTCCCACAGAAGGGCTGCTGGTCTGCCCCAGTCTGTAGGAAAATGTTTTGCTAGCCTTAGCTTCCAGATGAAATGAACTAGCCTGTCTGAGTGATACCAAGTATGGCTTTATCACCACCATAGACTTCAAATGCTAGATAAATCAATGCTAAAGATGGGAGGTTTCAGAGTTATGTGGAACCCAATAATGTACAACTAATATAATTTTATCTGCAGAAACCTTTTCATGTAAGAAAAGTCTGAGCAAAAGAGACTTTGCTACTCAGGATTTACTTATCCACAATAGCACATATTTCTGCATACTCTGTTACTCAGAGTAACTCAGGTTTTACAATTCCTGAATTTTCTGAAAATCTTTCTGATCATGTCTGTATGTTACCATATTTACATTAAGAAACAGCTGATGCAACAAAACTCAGCAGCCAGAGAAAGGATTACCTGAGATTATAATTCATAATAATTTCATATTTTCATGGACTGGATTCTTCCCCTTTCTTCAACAGAGAAAATTCTTATGTACTCTTAGATGCTCTTTTGTTACAGGTTACACCAGTTCTATCAGATCCTCTCTAATGAGTGACAGAGGTTATTTTTGCCTTGGAATGCCCATCTAATTCTGGATTTTTTTTGAGACTTTAAGTCCTGGGAGCATAATGAATTGACATTCCAACACTGAGAACTCATCTTCTGCATAATGTAGGCAAGAGCCACACTCCTGGCACATACAGGCTCTACATGTCATGACTAAAAGCCAGTTTCTGTCTCATATTAATATCAAGTCTTGCCTTGCTGGGAATTAAACAAAATGGCAGGAAAGAAGAGAAGAAGGTTCAGAAAAGTGAAACTGTTACTGATTATTTTTTCCCTAAGAATTTCCACAGCAACTCAGAGAGCTTCAGTGAAAGATTCCTTATACCAGATATGACCCATTCACAGATTCAAGTTAAACACTTAACAGTGAAAGGCCATCTATTCTTTTGCTCAGATGGAAAAAGAAAAAAAATAAAAAAGGAAAAAAGTAAAAGAAAGAATATCATGATCAAGAACCATTTTACTGTGTTCACCCTTAAGATATAATTTTTTACTCAGCTTTTATCACTAGCTCTCTTTGAAAACAGCCTTGAAAATACAGAGGTTAAATTATAGACAAGACCTGCCATTTATTCCCTTCCACATCTGGAATACTTTAGAGGCAAAAAAAGCAGATGATTACCAGATACCTGCCAGATGGGTAATATATTCAGAGTACACTAAAGAATGGTGATGAAACAGACTGTTGAAAAAGGTATGCTAATGCCATCCTAAAAATGTCATTGCAGCTGAGACTGGTCCACTTATGTTTCTGGAATCTCAGTGTAATGAAGTGACATTTAACAAGGAATAAAAGAGATGTTGCTACATATGAAGGAGCAATGAGCTTACCATCACAGGCCAGAAAAATCCCACCAGACAAAAAACACCTGTAATGATTCAAAAGGAAGTAGTTTATTTCAGCCTGAAATGCAGCTGAAAGAAACAGACTAGTTTTTAGTAATTATTCCATACAATCCATTCTTTCAGTGCTTTTGATGTTCAGTTCTCTCAACTGACTCAGTTTTTTCATTACACGTTACTAATTCCTAATGATCACAAAACGAAAATGAAATATTACAGATAGCTTAATTCATAGTTAATTTTGTTAGTTTTATTGTTAATCTTGTAGCTAGTTCTGAGAACACCATTATAACTCCAGATGTCAGACAGCTATCAGTTCTCCATTATACTGGGAAGTATACTTATCCAACTATATCTTCAATGGATACCTTCTAAAATGTAGAGATACTTAAATAAGAGATTCTTGAACTGCTGGTATTACTTCACCATTTTGAAATCCCTTGGGGTAAGGTGAAAAGCCAAAATCTGCAGAAACAGTCCTCATGTTAGGAATTGGACTATTAATTTCAGCGGGTGGAACCAAAATTAAAGGAGAGTACTTTTGAAAGTTCATTGCCTAGATATTCACAATAACTTCGCTTACTGTGGTTAAGAAAAAAATGATAATTCCCAAAACTCCCTTTGAGGAAGACTGCATCTGCCTGCATGCTTTGTATTTATAGGGTAGATGATTTTAAATTTCCTCTTCTGAGTGCTTCTCTACACTGTAAAACCCAGATAAAATTTTTCTGACTTCCTTTACTTTTCTCTCTGTTTCCCAGCAACTTGTTTTAAAGAATAGATCTAACAGAAGACACTTCCATTCAAGCATTCACTATTAGCAATTAGTTTGAGCTCTTATAATGATATGTGCAACAAAACCTAAATACAGGTCAGAAAAATCTGACTTTTACATTCTTGTTCTCTCTTGTGTTCCTATGTAGTCTCCTCTTCTAAACACCAGTGACTAAATAAACCTTTATTTTTAGAATAAACCAAACCAGGTTGGAAGAGACCTTCAAGATCATTGCGTCCAACCCATCAACCAATCCAACCCACCCAAACAACTAAACCATGGCACCAAGCACCCCATCAAGTCTCCTTCTGAAAACCTCCAATGACAGCGACTCCATCACCTCCTTGGGCAGCCCATTCCAATGGGCAATCACTCTTTCTGTATAGAACTTCTTCCTAACATCCAACCTAAACTTCCCCTGGCGCAGCCTGAGACTGTGTCCTCTTGTTCTGGTACTGGCTGCCTGGGAGAAGAGACCATCATCCGCCTGTCTACAACCTCCCTTCAGGTAGTTGTAGAGAGTGACAAGGTCACCCCTGAGCCTCCTCTTCTCCAGGCTAAGCAACCCCAGCTCCCTCAGTCTTTCCTTATAGGGCTTGTTTGCCTAGTGTATTTGGAGGATTAGTTGCTGATAAACAGCACATAGAGATCGGTCAGCTTTTGCATCAATACCTGATCATGTTGTCCTCTGACCCAAGAAATTACACAACTCCAGCCCAGAGTATCTTTGGGAAAAGAGCAATACTTGTGGCAGGTAAATTAGGCCATAAGAATCATGAGCTCAAATGTTAATACACGAAAAGAGAAGTCGAAAGTTTAATGTTGCCACTAAAACACAGGAAGTAATCAAAGTAGGGCAAACCACACCTCCTGCCTGCTGAACATGAGGTCTTGCTCATCAAGGCCTCTGCTGTGAACCAAGAAAACACTTAAAACTACTCAAGGGCAAGGATCCTGTGTGAGCACAGAAACACAGAGTGAAAAAAAAAGGTACCATTGTTGTGCAATTGCACAAATGATCCTCCTCTTACTTGCAGTTAGACAGACCATGTCTCATCAAAGTTGTGTTAGGAGAACACCAATGCACAAGTCCTGCCAGTTTGAGCTAGATAGTTTTAACAGAATTGTGGGGTGCAAAATTGTGCAAGGTCACCTATAACCAGGGAAGCACATCTATAATACTAAATAAGTAGAATAGAATAAACCAGATTGGAAGATACCTTCAAGATCATTGTGTCCCACCCATCATCCAACACCATCTAATTAACTAAACCATGGCACCAAGCACCCTATCAAGTCTCCTCCTAAACACCTCCAATGACGGCAACTCCACCACCTCCCCAGGTAGCCCATTCCAATCCAGTCTAAACCTCCTGTGGTGCAGCTTGAGACTTTGTCCTCTTGTTCTGGTACAGATTGCCTGGGAGAAGAGACCAGGCCCCATCTGGCTACAACCTCCCTTCAGGTAGTTGTAGACGGCAATAAGGTCTCCTCTGAGCATCCTCCTCTCCAGGTTAAGCAGCCCTAGCTCCCTCAGTCTCTCCTCATAGGGCTTGTGTTCTAAGCTCCTTACCAATTTTGTTGCCCTTTTCTGGACACGTTCTAGCAAGTCAACATTTTTCCTAAACTGAGGGACAAGTCTGCAGAAGTCTCAGTTGTAAAACTTGGCATGGCAGGTCTTGATCAAAAAGGAGCTCATGTTAACTTCATTAATGTGCTGCAGGGTATATGGAGGCCTACTTTATCCCAGAAAATACACGATCACTTTGTTCAATTTGTGGTGTTACAGGTACAGTTACTCATAAAGCATCACCTCCTGATCCTCCACTGGTGTAAACACAGAGGAACTGCAGATGTCAGCTCAGTCATTTTATGGTTCTGTAATGGAGGTCTGAATTCCATCTGCAGAACAGTCTACAATGGAACCAGTTCACACAGGAGGATTAAGTGGTGCTTTTGGCATCAGTGAACAATGTGATGGATAAAACCAGTAATGTAAATGGAGAGCAAGTTTTATACTTTGCAGTATGGTGGGGCTTTTCTGGGGCTGAGAAGACTTACAAAGTTCAGTCTCTGGATTCAGTGCTAGCCCACAGGCTATCTGCCTTCCTCAAGCAAATACTTAAGCACTGTCTGAATGCAGTGGCTGCAGAAATCAATACTACTGACAGGGTAAAGTTTGAAAAATGAAAATAAAGTATTAACAGGCCAATGAATAACATTTGGAAATGGCACTCCTGCTAGATCCTGGGTTACTGTTCTTTAAATCCTAGTTGTGATAGCAAACTCTTTAAAAGGCACTTGGTGCCATGGCTTAGTCATGAGGTCTGTGGTGACAGGTTGGACTTGATGATCTTTGAGGTCTCTTCCAACCTTGGTGATTGTATGATTCTGTATGATTATAACCTTGGAAACACCAGATTGTGCTGCAAATGTAATAGAATTTGGATCAAGAAGAGAAAATAAATTAGATGGCTTGTTTATTTGGGAGAAGTTCATGTGCATAAGAGGAGGTATGAGAGCGGTGAAGAGGTGCATAAGCAGAGAGGGCAAATGTGAAACAAAGCTTTAATGCCAGATAAAGAAAACAAGAGGGATTCTTTGATGGCAAGAGTGTGGAAGTTTCTGGACAGCAGTAGTAGCTTTTGCCTGTGGACACAAAACCATTAGGACACCAGAGGGAACTGATTGGACTCTCATGTCTGTGTCCAAAAGACCTGGTGTGGAGGGTTATGGAATGAAAGACATACTCTGCAGCAATTAAGGGAGTGAGGGGGTGAGGGTGACAGAAATGTTATTCATTGGCGATATGTTAAGGTTTCAGAATGATAACTATCTTTATTTTTATTTTATAACTGTAAATAACAAATAGTAGTGTTTACAAGTTAATAAGCCTATTACTGAGATAATTAATTTTTCAGTAACGTGGTGCTTCATCATTATACACTGTAGTACATTAATTCAGTTACACCTCAAGCATGCTAGGGAAGCAGAGAAAGTTAGACCAGGGTGCCAATATCCCCCAACTGCAACATTTCATACATTTATGAAAATCATATTTGAAAGCTTTGACTAAGTTCCTTCCTTGTACTAAGCAATACTGACTATCTAGCTGCTGGAAAACTGAAAATAGTAAATTGCTGATTTGTAAATAATTTTCAGAAACTACAGATGACAGATTTTTCTATGTTTTATCAAGGTGCATAAATCCATGTTGTGATTTATCTCCAGTATTAGATAGATCTTGGTTGAAGTAACATAATAATAAGTCAAGAACATAGGAACAAATGCTGGATTTGAGGAGCAAATGCTGTATTCTGCTCCAAGGATGGAGGAATACCAGGCATAACTATAAACTGGAAGAGATGTGGCTGGAAATCTGCCCTGAGAAAAGGGATCTGGATGTGCTGGTGGGCAGTGGACTCGGTATGAGTCAGCGGTGTGCCATGGCAGCCAAGAGCACAAACTGCCTCCTGGGATGGATCAAACATAGAGGCTAGTTAACAGAGGTGATTATGTTGTTGTATTCAGCATTAGTGTGGCCTCAGTTTCAATACTGAGTGAAGTTCAGGGCCATTCAATTTAGTAATGATATGAAGGTCCCTGAATACATTCAGAGAAGGGCAACCAAGTGGGTGACATGGTTGTATGTGCTGAGGAATTTAGGCTTATCTAGTTTGAAAGAAAGAAGGGTCATCACTCTACAACTTCCTGAGGAGGGCAATTAAAGAGGGAGGTGATGATCTCTTCTTCCTGGGATCCACTGATAGGATGTATGGGAATGGTTCAAAGCTGTACCAGGGAAAGCTCAGCTCACATCTGAAGTTTGTTTACCTTAGGCAGAGCATGTAAGTACCTTTAAGAGTATTAGTTCATGTTATACACAAAGCTACTTCCCTCTCCTCTACTTTCCTAAACAGAGAGAGGCTAAACCACAGAAGTTAGTGACAAACTTTGATGTTATAACTTTTACCTCATGCAAATCCTTGTCCATGGACTAATCGGTCTAGCTTTAGGCCTTCACAGTAACACGGTGCGACAACTGGCATTCAGAGATCAGCATCATGCAGAAGTCTGTGGCACCATTAGGATATTAGGCAGCAACCAGAGCCCAGCATCTTTACATTAAAACATTTCCTCCCCTCAAAACTAATAAATCTCAGAGTTAGAATTTTCTTTCTAACAAAACAAAGAAAAATTTAATTAAAAAATAAAGACAAAAATGAAACAAAGTTACAGAAATTAAAGTAATTTCAAGACTGCCTATAAAAAAACCAACCCGCCTATCTCTTCATTTGCTTTGATACTATGTAACTTGCTCTGTATATAGACACAGCAGCTGTGGATTATCAGATCCAGCCTCCTCATCTTCTTTTGTCATCATTAGTACATTTTAGGTCTCTAGAAAATTGTAAGGACAAAATTTAGTCACTTGATTTATATATTTTTTTTTTTTTTAGTAAAGACTGGGACTTTAAAAAACAGCTTTTTTGTACTGCTTCAATTCAAACACTTTACAGACTGTATGCTTTAACTGCTTGGGAAGCCCAGGACAAGGTGTATGGGTCTTATTTATCTTACTTTGTAATTCCATGCAGAAGTATCAGAAACAACAGGTAATTGACTAGGATTGACAACAATTTTAACAAAGTGTTCATTCAAATACAAAATGGTGACCAGCATTTCATTACTTTTTTTTCTACTACAAGTTACTTAGTGTTGTACTAAGGATCCAATTTATCTCACAGAATGGTACATGTTGCACAAAGTCTGCATGGTTGGACTGAATCCATTTGAAATAATACATTACTCTATTGTAGTGGTAACCAGCAAAAATGCACCCAATTCCCACAGCAGCAGTGAAGGAAGGAACATAGCTACTAAATGAAAGTAAATTAACCTTTTAATCTTGAAGACCCTTGTTGACAATTATGTTATATATACTCTGTATTTATTGCACAACAAGGAGATGCCCACTCAGATGGAACAATGAGCAAGGAGTGAATATTTCTTCCCTCCTCCTCCTCCTCAGAGTCTTCGTGCATAGTTTGTGCTCTTCTCCTCTTAGAGGTTCTCATGTACAGACACATTTTCAGGTCCCAGAAATTTTTATTTCAATGTTTAAATTTGCAGATACCAGTTATTCATTTTTGTGTCTCTTCACAAGCATAGGATTTAACATGTGCACAGGATGTTGCTACGCACAACATGGCAACAAATGTGTACCCCATAGTCAGCTCAGAGTTAAAGTAGCATATACAAAAAAAGTAATTTCTTACGTGCGAGGTTTTCCTTTCTTTTGAAACTTAGCAGGAGCTGTGTTTTAGAACATGACTTTTGATCATGATCTCACTGGAGTCAGACTCCAGAGCCCCACAGATACATGATCTTAATTTTGAGGAATCTGTCCACTGCAGGAATCTACCCTGCAAGCTTTGATCATAGAAGTTTGTAGTACATTGGAGCAGTGTTTCCGAGGTAGAGTGAACCATACTCCTAGTTTCTGGTCTGTCAGCTTATGATGGCATGAAGTTCCCAGAGTGACAGGCTCAGCTTGGCTGGTTCTGTGTTGCAGAGCTGGTATTTGGAAAATCTCATGAGCCTCAGGCTGGAAATGTCTTCTAGTTTCAAAAGGCAGGCCACAGCATAAACCAGTAGCCACTGTGGCTTGAACAGTACATTCTTTCTTGAAGTTGTTTGCAGCCTTTTTTTTTTTTTTAACTTACAGTGAAATTTCATTCTATGATGACTTCTATACACTTGGAGATTTCACATACAATAACTTTTAAAAGAAATCTGCAGATTTTTATTTATTTATTAGAAAAACATCCTAACTGACTGAGGCAATGCTTAATCTACAAACAATTGGATGAAGGAAAAATTAAAGGATAGCAGTGCTCTGTGATTGCTCCGCTCTTCAGTTTAAGTATCAATTGTTTATACCTTGGAGACAGAAGAATAGGTTAAATGAAACTTGGTCTGACACAGTAAAATCATTCTTATTTGCTTGTGTTCCTTTCTGTATTTGTGGGATGAACAGCACCAGCTGAGTCTTCTGTTGCAGGTGGCCATTGCTACTGAATCTGCTTTGGACTCACCACTTAGCAATATGTACTTCTGTAAGTGTAATACCCTTAGAAGGATCAAGAACATTTCTGAAATTTTATCTGAACAAAAATCAACTACAGACTTTTCTTTCTTTTTTTTTTTTTTTCTGACAATTAAATACTTTCAGTTCCTTAGCATCACAAATCAAAATGTCTTCCACATGACTCTACCTTTTGTAAGGCAGAACTCCCAAAGAAAAGCAAAGCTATAGGAAAACATTAAATCAAAGGTCTTTGCCTTGTACAGTTTTTAGAAATGTCTGGTATAATGATAGGCTTTAGATAAACTGTGCAGTGTTGACTGAAGCACCATTTCAGCTAAAAGCTGAGATCCAATGCTAGGATTATATAATGTTTGACAAACTGTAGGCAGCTTGCAAGCCAATTAGAAAAATGGCTCCCAGGCCTTGAAACAAATTAAAAAAATTCCCAACAAACAATTCTTTTCCCCTAGAGGAACCTTTGTTGGCAACTAGAAATAGGGTTTTTTGCTATATCAAGCAGACCTAAAAAATGTGCTCCTGAGCAATTGGGCTCTTAGGCACAAATCACCTGTGCACGTGAAGAAAGACCTGGTGAAGGCTGGTGCAAATAGGAAGCAACAGTGAGGACAGTTCTTGAGGCATATTTCAAATACAAAACTCTTTTGCATTAGAGGGTGCAGATGAAAAATAGGCTGGGGGTGCCCAATTCCAAATATCATGGCTTCTGGCAAAGGTCCTGAGCTCCTTCCATCTGTAGATCACAATCTTTAGCATACCGTGAATGTTTTTTCTATCTGTGCTTACCAGTAACTGTTAGATCAGTTGCAGCAAGAACAAAGCTGCAACCTTCATTTCTTCCCCTGTATGCTTTTTCACTGTGTGTCTATTTTGTTCCCTTCCTCTTAGAATTTGGCTCAAATTTCACTGACTATTCACCAGGTTGGTTGCCACCACCCATGGACAACTCTGCAGGAGCTTTCTCCTTAAAATTTCAAAGCAACTACCTTTACCTTGCTCCTGTAGCAATTCCTGTCTTCTGTCTTCTCTCTTCAGCCATCTGGCCACAAAAATATCCCCATCAAGCTCTGCAGAGATGTGAGTAACAGCATTATTACCCCCAAAGTGCTGTGTCACTCACTAGACTCATCTTACTATGTCAGGCCAATAAACTCCTAAGCTGTAATGAAACTCAGTGGAGATAGACAAGGTTAACGTGCTCCTGAAGCTCAGGAAGGGATTAATGCAGAGTGTAAGTGATCACAGATGTTGTTAAGAAAGCTGACTTTATCTCAATACAGAGGGGATCATTGGAGGATGGATGTTCTTTTAAGAAACAGGTGACAACATTAATAGATGAGGGGCGAGCAACTGATGTCATTTACCTGGACCTGAGCAAAGCCTTTGACACTGTCCCGCACCACATCCTGGTCTCCAAACTGGTGACACATGGGTTTGATGGGTGGACCACTAGATGGATAAGGAACTGGCTTGTTGGCCGCACCCAAAGAGTGGCTGTCAATGGCTCCATGTCCCAGTGGAGGCCAGTGACAAGCGGAGTCCCTCAGGGATCAGTCCTGGGACCTGTCTTGTTCAACATCTTTGTGGGTGCCATGGACAGTGGCATTGAGTGCACCCTCAGCAAGTTTGCTGATGACACCAAGCTGTGTGGTGCAGCAGACACGCTGGAGGGAAGGGAGGCCATCCAGAGGGACCTTGACAGGCTGGAGAGGTGGGCGCAAGCCAACCTCATGAAGTTCAATAAGAGCAAGTGCAGGGTCCTGCATCTGGGTGGAGGCAATCCCAGGCACAAATCCAGGCTGGGCAGTGACTGGCTGGAAAGTAGCCCTGAGGAGAGAGACTTGGGGGTGCTGGTGGACAAAAAGCTCAACATGAGCTCCCAATGTGCACTTGCAGCCCGCAAGGCCAATCAGATCCTGGGCTGCATCAGGAGAAGTGTGGCTAGCAGGTCGAGGGAGGTGATCCTCCCCCTCTACTCAGCCCTGGTGAGACCCCACCTGGAGTACTGTGTCCAGTTGTGGAGCCCCTATTACAAGAGGGATGTGGAGGTGCTGGAACGTGTCCAGAGAAGGGCCACAAGGATGATCAGAGGGCTGGAGCACCTCTCCTATGAGAGCAGACTGAAGGAGTTGGGGCTGTTCAGTCTGCAGAAGAGAAGGCTCCGAGGTGACCTAATTGTGGCCTTCCAGTATCTGAAGGGGGCCTACAGGAAGGCTGGGGAGGGACTTCTCAGGATGTCAGGTAGTGATAGGACTAGGGGGAATGGAATGAAGCTGGAGGTGGGGAGATTCAGGCTAGATGTGAGGAGGAGGTTCTTCACCATGAGAGTGGTGAGACCCTGGAATGGGTTGTCCAGGGAGGTGGTCGAGGCCCCGTCCCTGGGGGTGTTTAAGAGCAGGCTGGATGAGGCTCTGTCCAGCCTGATGTAGTGTGGGGTTTCCCTGCCCATGGCAGGGGGGTTGGAACTAGATGATCCTTGTGGTCCCTTCCAACCCTGAATGAAACTATGAAACTATGAAACTATGAAACATCTATCAACAGCTGAGTGAATCAATGATTGGTGGAGTAGGGGTGTAAATATTTCTCCTGAATTCAGTGAAACAGTGTGAACATCTTCCAGAGGTAGCAAGCCCAACATGAGGGCAGTGAATGTGTATGAATACCGAATGTAAAGTATAAAAACTGAATACTGAGCAAAACACTTTTGAAGCCAGCCATGGAACTGAACTGATTGCTACACCTGTGTTCCTTCCCAGTGATTGGAGGTTCTAATAATCCTGATTATAGAGGCAAATAGCAGGAATTGCCATGGTCTTGTGGTTAAACTATTCATTGCAATTGCTATGTTTTGTTAAGCATATCTTACATTTCTGCTGTGTTTTCTGCACATTTTATATCACTCTGCTAAATCAGAAATCCCACATAACATGAGATAAATAAATCCGATATTTGACCTTACACCCTCAATACATGGAACTTCTGTAAGAAGCTGGTCAGAGAGTACGGGACTCTGAGACTTCCCTGCATGGAAACTTGTTTGCCAGACAATCTTTCAGCAGCTTCACTGCACTTTTAAATTTTTTTTATTTTTCTTCAGAGAGAACTACTGTTTCTGAGGCTCATGAATTTCCCTTCTTACCATCTGGAAAAGGAATACACTTTTGTTTATCAGCTTTAGAGAGCCACAGGAAACAAATTATTATTTAGTTTGAAACTAAGTAATAGTGAATGGGAGTTCACCTGAGAAGTTTTTACAAAGAATTGGCTGTTTTGTCCATCTACAAACCCTAAGTATTTTTCTACTGAAAATGTCTCATACCATACTCCTCAAGTATTACACAGGCCTTCTTTTATTTTTTGTCTGCTCAGAATGTTTCTCTATTATTTTTTGGCTTTGTCACACTGCCTTATTGTAAAATATGTCCAAGGAACCCTGTGGGGTTTGGAGTTGTTCAAGATAATCCAATCCTTAAACAATAGAGCCATGTAAAGGACACACTGGACCATAGTACTTTGCCCATGATTTGGCCTAAATGACCTTGTTTTGCAAAGATGGAGCCATTCCAGACCTTCTTAAGATGAAACCAGTCATGAGAGTGCTGTATGTGTGTATGGAAAACTCATTTTTCTAAATGATTACTTTCCTTGTCTTACAGGAAAATTAACCTGGTGAAAACAATTGCTCTAAGTGAATTGAAAGCCTGATAGGTAAAATTTATTCCAAAGTATAGGTTTAATAAAGTTATATGCAAGGGAAACATCAATATTGCCAGGAAGTGTTTTATACTACTATTTTAAATACCTTGTATTCATGGTAGAAATTCCTATGGTCTTTTTTTTTTTTTTTTTTTTCAATCCCACAGTCACAAAGAATGTTATAAAGCAAATTGCAAGTGATATTTTTGCAAAAACCCAGAATAACAGAAGCAGTCATGTGTGTATATATATATAACCAGTTTAGATGGTTTACTTTAAAGCTTAAGGCTAGAGAAGAGAGAGAACCTGTATCGTTCAGTAAAAAGTCATAACAGAAATGCACAAATTAATTCCATTCCTCTCTCAAATGGTTATTTTCATATTCAAAGCATTCTTTCTTCAGGATGCTGTCTTTAACCATTAATAAGTGCATTATTGGTCTGGCTTAACAAGCATCTGAAAGAATGGTAAATAGAAAATCTTCACATCCGTAGCAAAACTTACTGGAATAAAACAGACTTTACAGAAGCCACAGAAAAGAGGTTTGTTATTCCTCTCTTTAAAAAAGCAAAAGAACCCATGCCTTCATTTAGTCAAAGGCAAACAGTCTCTGTGGAATCACCTGTCCACTACCTAAGTGGAAGATATTATATTGTGAGTACTTTCAAAGAGATGTCCTTGATGTTCAGACTTATCACTAAAAAAATGTCATCACAGAAAAAATGAAATAAATTGAATTCAGACACTGCTTCACCTTCCATTAAACAGCAAAGACATACTCTACTCTTCTCATTAATACAAATATTGAAACACTGACACCATTGATTCAGTTAAAAATCAAAAGGAAAATCAGCACTGCCAGTTACCTCATCAAGACGAGAGTAGTTACTGTTGACAGAGCATTGTCAAATGTTGTGTTGCTCTTCCTTTAAATCTGGGGCCATCAGACTGATTTGTTAGATACAGATTTAAAAGTGGAAAACTACAAAATAAACATAGTGCTTAACCTCAAATGAGCTACTGTGAATATACACTCGCTTCCACATTTATCATGCAGTTATTTATAACAAAAGGGAATGCAACATGAATACCACAGAGGGGCCTCCTTTTCACCCTAATAACACTGTCACTTTACTGATCATTTCAAATGAGTTATAAATATTTAAAATATCTGTGGCTGTGCACCCTGAGGAATTAAATTTAAATTTCCTAGATAAATCCAGTTGTCATTTTATAACTGTAATCCTGTTCTTGGGAGGCAGTATTCTGTAAAACAGCAATGTGAAAATGAAATTGGAGAGACAATCTCTGAAAGATTCTATACATTCAGGCGTGTCAAGCACTTGCAGATTCCTGACATCTCTGTGAGGGAAAATAGGCTCTGTTAATTCTGTAACACACAATGTTAGGTAACTCATTAGAATATACATTTGAATCCCTAATGCAATGCAAACCCAATTTTTAAAAAGCAAGTCATCTAGGAGTTCCTATCACCAGTGCAAAGCACCATCTCTCTGATACTTACCTCTCCCCTAGAGAAGTCTCTAAAAAGGGTTGGATTTCTCGAGCTGGAGCATGCGCTAGAAAACAGTTGCCATTACCAGTTTCACACACTGCTAAGGCTCCTGCAGTTGTTATGGTAGCCATGAAATGTCCTCTTAGGTCCACATAAATGTTGCCTGTGTCATATACAGAGCCTGACAAAGCAGTTTCATCTTTTTCTCATCAGGAGAATCACGAAGCGCAAACTCTGCTCACTCTCCTGCCTCTGGCAAGAAATTTAGCCTTATGATAGCTGAAGATTGATGAAGATTCTTTGATCAAGTGTCAGAAGGCTCATGTTCTGGCTCTGCCCAGAGTACAAATAAAATTACATACACATACAGTGATCTCTCCCTGTAGGGACAAAGGCTGGAACAAGCCAGCTGTGGAGGTATTTTAAAAGCAGGCATTATCTTTCTGGCTTTTCTGAGCAGCATAAGGGACAGATTGAAAGCCAGCCCACCCCAGGAGGTTGAATGAAGTAGAACATGAGTCTTGGCTAATGACCATTTTCTCTTGCCCTTTTCAATGATAATTTCTCTGCAAACAGAAAAGGGGAAAAAAACTTCCACCACTTTCTGGTTACAGTTACCTGAGTGTTTAGGAGGCTGCAGCCGCTACCAAGAATACAGAATACAGAATTAACCAGGCTGGAAAAGACATATGAGATCGTTGAGTCCCACCTATCATCCAACACCATCTAATCAACTAAACCATGGCATCAAGTGCCTCATACAGTCTCTTCCTAAACACCTCCAGTGATGGTGACACCACCACCTCCCCAGGCAGCCCATTCCAATGGGCAAACTCTCTTTCTGAGAAGTATTTCTTCCTAACACACAGCCTAATCCTCCCCTGGCACAGTTTGAGACTGTGTCCTCTTGTTCTGGTGCTAGTTGCCTAAGAGAAGAGACCAACCTCCACCTGTCTACAACCTCCCTTCATGTAGTTGTAGAGAGCAATGAGGTCTCCCCTGAGCCTCCTCTTCTCCAGGTTAAGAAATCCCAGCTCCCTCAGCCCTCCGTGATGTACAGGGCCATCCCTCCACCCCTTCTCCCTTGACTGTCTCTCCTGAGGAGCTTGTAGCCATCAATTACTGCACTCCAGTCATGTGAGTCATCCCAGCAGAATTCCATGATGGCAAATACATCATAACTTTCCTGCTGGGACAAGACTTCCAGCTCCTCTTGTTTGTTACCTATGCTTCATGCATTAGTGTACATGCACTTCAAGCGGGCTGCTGGTTTCACCCCTGACAATAGAATAGAATAGAATAGAATAGAATAGAATAGAATAGAATAGAATAGAATAGAATAGAATAGAATAGAATAGACCAGGTTGGAAGAGACCTTCAAGATCATCACGTCCAACCCATCAACCAATCCAACCCACCTAAACAACTAAACCATGGCACCAAGCACCCCACCAAGTCTCCTCCTGAACACCTCCAGTGATGGTGACTCCACCACCTCCCTCGGCAGCCCATTCCAATGGGCAATCACTCTCTCTGTATAGAACTTCTGCCTAACATCCACCCTCAGACTCCTGTCTGGGGGGACTGGTTTCAAACCCTTCCCCTTCAAACCTAATTTAAAGCCCTATCAATGAGTCCTGCCAACTTCCTTCCTAAATCCCTTTTCCCTCTGTGGGACAGGGTGTTTTCATGTGCTAGGATCTTTCCCCCACTCTGGGACAGATATGCTCCATCTGTTGCTAGTGGTGCCATAGAAAGTTCCTCAAGATCAATAACCTGTGATACAATGTGCTCCAAACTCCTTTTTCCCTCATCTCCATCGGTGGAGGTTAAATGGGGAAAGACAAAGGCACAAAATTGCCTTCCAAGCTGCAAAATTGCCTGGGGACATGTAATTAGCTCCCATTCTTCCCACCAGGGCAGAGGTTCCTTCCCCATGGGGGAAGTCCACTGGGTTTGGCAGCTATGATTTGCAGGGTGGTTCATGTCCATTATACATTGGCCTTAGACACTTTGTCTAGAAATGCCTTAAACAGAATGATCAGAAAGCAATGAAGGCTCTTGCCATCATCTTACTCCTGCTCCTTTTTCCATTCCTGCTCCGGCTCTTGCCTTCATCTTGCTTGCTCCACTCAGACCTGGATTCTCCCCAGACCCTGCCTACCTGAAGTCCTGCTCCCTGCCTGCCGTGGAGTTACCCTGCCTGTTGTGAAACCTGCGGCTTTCTTACAGTGCTGCTGCTCACAAGTTTCCCCTCCCCTGGTGTCTCTTCTGCCTTCTCATTCACCTCACCCTCAACTTCCAGTGCCCCATACTTGTTTTGCAAGGGCAGGTGGGAAGGCAGGGGAGCTATGAGGGTTTTCCTTTGCCTCTTCTGACAGGGACCTGTATCCATTCTCCCCTGCTTGTTGGGTCTCCTCCCTCTGCTAGGGGAGTCTGCAGAGGCTGGTTCCTGAAATCCAACTCCCTTTCACATTCCCTTGCAGTCCTAAGTCTAGCAACTTCCTAATTCAGTTCAGCCACTACAATGAGCAGATAACCGAGCTGTCACACCTAATGCAGGTGTTGTCTCTACTGCCCTCCATTTCAAGTGCCAGGCTCCAACACTCTCTGCAGTCAGTTGCCTGAACACTTGCCTGTTTATGCTCAACCTCAGTCTGGGTCGATATAGGTATTTTGAAAACATCTTTATGGTGAATTGCAACAATCTCTGTTTCTGGCCATGTGACCTAGCTGGCGAACACTTCAGGAATGAGCCCACGGGACTCAGCACCTCTCTCTGGTGAAAGCACCCATCCTGCCTCAGTGCGCTGCAGCTACAGATCTGCCCTGGCTCGTCTGGCTGGGATTTAAACGTGCCGCTGCAGCAGTCTCCGCCCACACCACACCGGCCTCTCAGGAGAGAAAAGCTGGCTCGGGGGGGAAGGTGCGGTGCTGCTCCACACGATGTGCTGCTCTGGTCCAGCCTCTGTGTGCTGCAGTTGCAGACCTGCTGCTGCTCAAAACTTCAGGCACCATCCCAGTAGATAATAAAATGTGTTCTGGATGTTTACAGGAAGCAAAACAGACTGATAACACAGGTGCAGACTTCAGAGCTCTGAACCACACAAGGAGAATAAAAACAACTAGAGGCATGGAAACTAAGGTGATATCAAGCAGAAAAAAACATACAGAAGCACATTTAAATTCATGTTTTAAGAGGAGAAAGAGAAAGATAAAATCAATTGTTAAATCATTGAGATGTGACCTGTAAGTAACAGGACAGATGTTAGTATCGTGTTAGTATCAGATGGATCATGGTCTACATGGATTTAAATAATCCATAATGCATTGGTTTCATGAATCTTCCTTCACACACAGGTTCAAAGTTGTAACCAGCTGTATCAAGCTTGATCTTTTTCTGTTTATTTATGAGCAGCATCTGTTGCTTGGACATGTTTTCCTGTCTATGGATCCAGAAACAAACATGAAACAGAAACAAGCACCACAAAATAAGGAGAAAATTACTTGTTTGAAAGGCCTCATAGGGCAAAAACTAGAACCAGAAATGTAAGTAAATATTGAAACCTAGACTACAGACAGTAATTTTTAAAAGTCACCATAGAAAAACTACTCATTAAACCACCAAACACAAAGCAGATGAAAATCTGACACAATCTGAGAGTTTCAGTTTAGTAATCCCTGATTTTGAAAGGGACGTGTTAAAAAAAAATCATACAATACTGCTCTATTTTAAACCTGGTAACATAATCCTGGGATGTCTCCTAGTCACTTTACTTGTGAAGATTCTACTCACTGTTAAGAGTGTCTGCAATTTCTTGCAATAGTTACCCAAGCTTATTTGCTATGCATATACTCTCTTCAGAAAGGATGTAAGTTTCTTCTGCTGTAGGTGCAATCCAGTGGCGTGGGAAGGATTTCTTTTTATTCTTTGGAATAAGTATTTCTTCACATTTCTCTTTGTCACACTCATTTGGTAAATTTCAGTGCAGTTCAATATGCAAGCTGATTAAGAGATTCAATCTCCTTTTATATTTAAAAGTTAGTATTTTGTTAACCAACAACTGAGTGAAAGATTCTGCTGCTATTTATGTTACTTAATCTAGCATAGATCCATAAATGTTCTTTTGATGTCACTGAGCATTAAATAGTGGTTGAATTTAATCAGGGGTAATAGTTCTATTCAATTTTAATTTAACAGTTTGATGTCTTAGGAATGTATTAAAAATTACAATATGAATAATAGAAAGAGGGTCACAATTTATTATTTTAACATAGATCACTTTCAACTGCCTAAGCTGTATTCAGTTGTTGCACCTTCCTTCTCTGCTAGATCATTGTACCTAATAAGAAACCAACAGATGAGAAGAGGAAGCATGCTCTCAGACACTTCCGTTGTACAGCAACATATCCATAATTCTTTGTTCTAGATTTAGGTGAGAACACTTGTATCAAACATACAACATCACTGGTCTTAGTTCTTAGGCTTTTGAATAATCTGAAGTTAGGGAATAGAATAGAATAGAATAGAATAGAATAGAATAGAATAGAATAGAATAGAATAGAATAGAATAGAATAGAATAGAATAGCATTAACCAGGTTGCAAAAGACCTTTAAGATCATCAAGTCCAAACTATCATCCAACACCATCTAATCAATTGAATCATGGCACCAAGTGCCTCATCCAGTCTCTTCCTAAACACCTCCAGTGATGGTGACTCCACCACCTCCCTGGGAAGCACATTCCAATGGCCAATCATTCTTTCTATGAAGAACTTTCTATGAAGAGCAGAGTTTGATTTGAATCTAGCCAGGGAGATTAAAGGGAACACTAAGAACTTCTACAGGTATATTAATGGGAAGAAGAAGACTAGGGAAGGTGTGGGCCCCCTCAAAAAGGAAAATGGTGACATGGTCACAAGTGATGAGGAAAAGGCTGAGGTACTTAATAACTTCTTTACCTCAGTCTTCACTGCAAGGGCCTCTAGCCACACTCCTGATGTTATGGAAGTCAAAGCCAGGGATGGGGAGGAAGAGCTGCCCATTGTAAGTGAAGATCAGGTTCATGATCATCTGAAGAACCTGAAAGTGTTCAAGTTACCCCCTCAGGTGGTTCAGTTGGTAGCGCATCAGACCCTTAATGGAAAGGTCGTGAGTTCAAGCCTGCAATGGGCAGTAGTGTCCTCTCTACTCTAGCCATGAGGTCTGTGGTGACAGGTTGGACTCGGTGATCTTTGAGGTCTCTTCCAACCTTAGGAATACTGAAGTACTGAATGTCCATGGGACCCGACGGGATACACCCATGGGTACTGAGAGAACTGGCAGATGAGGTTGCTAAACCCCTCTCTATTATATTTCAAAAGACATGGCAATCTGGGGAAGTCCCCACAGACTGGAAAAGGGGAAACATTGCCCCCATCTTCAAAAAGGGTAAGAAGGAGGAACCAGGGAACTACAGGCCAGTCAGTCTCACCTCTGTGCCTGGAAAGATCATGGAGCAGATCCTTCTGGAGTCACTACTCGCTCAAAAGAATAGTGAAGAGGTGATTGGGAACAGTCAGCATGGCTTTGCCAAGGGCAAATCCTGCCTAACCAACCTGGTTGCCTTCTATGAGCAGGTGACAAAATTAATAGATGAGGGGCAAGCAACTGATGTCATTTACCTGGACCTGAGCAAAGCCTTTGACACTGTCCCGCACCATATCCTGGTCTCCAGGATGGTGACACATGGGTTTGATGGGTGGACCACTAGATGGATAAGGAACTGGCTTGTTGGCCGCACCCAAAGAGTGCCTGTCTATGGCTCCATGGCTGATCTAGAGTGAGGTGTCCCTGCCCATGGGGGTGTTGGAACTAGATGATCCTTGTGGTCCCTTCCAACCCTGAATGAAACTATGAAACTATGAAACTTCTTCCTAACATCCAGCCTAAACCTCCTCTGGTGCAGCTTGAGATGGTGTCCTCTTGTTCTGGTGCTGATTGTCTGGGAGAAGAGACTAACCCCCACCTGGCTACAACCTTCCTTCATGTAGTTGTAGAGAGCAATGAGGTCTCCCCTGAACCTCCTCTTCTCCAGGCTAAGCACCCCCAGCTCCCTCGGTCTCTCCTCATAGGCCTTGTGCTCCAAAACCCTCCCCAGCTTTGTTGCCCTTCTCTGGACACATTCCAGTTCCAGCAAGTCAACATCTTTCCAAAACTGAGGGTCCCAGAACTGGACAGAGGACTCAGGGTGTGGCCTTTGTTGCAGCACAAAGTATGAATTTGTTTTTTTAACAAGATAGCCTTAAAATAACGAAACAAAATTCTCATCATTATTACAGTCATGGTCAGAAATAGCAGACACCATGCCTGTGCTTTTTTTTTCCCCCTCGAAAATTTATTAGCAAAACATTTTCCAATTCACAAAAGAAATAAATATTGTTAAATATTTTAAAAAATCAATAATTAACATTAGCAGAATTATTTATATGTATGATTATCTCCTTTGGAGGCTGAATTAGAATTACATGTTTAATGAGAAGAGTGAAGTTTCAAAAAAGCCTTCCCACCAAAAAAAAAACCCCAAACCAAACCAACCAACCAAACATACCCAAACATCCCAAACCAAGAAAAAAGAAAAAACAACAAACAAACAAACAAACAAAACCCAAAAAACCAAAACCCAACAAAAAAAAACCAAACTCAAACAGAAAGAAAAAAAACAAGCTCCAATTAATTAGTCTTCTAGAAGACTGAAAGTTTGAGCATAAATCTGACAGTACTGTAGGGACAAACACAGAAGAAAAGCTTTTCCCTAGAAAGGAGATAACAGGGGAGGGAAGGATAGATGCTTAAATGTCAGTTTGTCTGTGACAATGATATGCAGACTTCAGTGAGGGGTGTTGCACACTTAAATACCGAACTGAATTCAGAATGGAAGATGAAACATGGAGCAAAGAAAATACAACTTTTTAAAAGCCTAGAGGAAGCAAAATTCCTGTGAGACACATTACAGCACCTGAGCATTGTTAAGGAAGATGAGATCCTGTCTCTGGACTTGAGTTGATTTCTTTTGCCATGGCACAGCACAGAGGCTTCTGAATTGTTGCTAAAATGGGTTATGTTCAGTTATCTTCACAACTGCATAGTCTGGTTTGCCTGTAGATCTGCAGAACGACTGTAAAGCATCCCTCTCTGCTCTGATGTCTGTAACAAGAAGCATGGCCAGCTTTCCTTTTACTCAGCTCCAAAGACCTCTACACAGGAGGAAAGGTCTGTGCTGTCTCCTTGAATGACTGGCACTTTATCTAAGTAAAATGTCAAAATTCATTAGGCACACATAACCTGATCTGTCATTGAATCTTTGAGAGCAAAATCAGCAGTACAACTTTCATTTGAGTACCCACTCCAAGGATGTTATTTGACATAAATGACAGGCAGAGCTGGACTGGTATCTATTAAACATTCAATTGCAAGTAGTTCAGTGCAGAATTTTAAAACTATGCTGACTGCTCAGACCTAGAATTCACTCTGAATTCTCTGCTTGAGAGCTCATTTTCATAGTCTAATATTTGTAAATCAGCATTTATATTCCACCATGTTTGGATAGAAGACTTACATTCAGCTGGTCAGATCCTTTCTGTAAGTAACCAGATTTTAGCTTGGAAATTCCTGAGCATCTGTCCAGAGAGGCTGTGCACTCTCCATCCTTGGCTCAACTGCACAAAGCCCTTAGAATCCTGGTCTCATGGCTGATGCTGTGTTAAGCAAGAGATTGGACTAGGGATCTCCTGAAGTCCCATCCCACAAAATTATTTTGGGATTCTGGGGATACAATTTCAGTTGGAACATTTTTACCAAAGTGGCAGATTCTCCTAAACCTGGCTCTACAAAAGCCAGCTTCATTCCCACAGGTGGTCTAGAGTCAGATGTAGCTATCCACATGAGCAGAGGAGCTTGCATGCACAGAACTGGGCTTGCACAAGGAGGCTTCTCAGCAAGGTCCATGTGTCAAGTTCACATGTCGCCCATCTGCAGTGTTGCTAGTGAATGGAGATCACAGAACTACAAACGAAGAGAATGAAACAACAAGTTATGTATTTCTCAAACTGCACAGTGTGTCCCTACCCATGCCCCTTGCCCAGATACACTTATTTATCTCAGAAGTGTCTTTATATCATGATTTCTGGTTTTGAAAATCTGCGTAAGAGGACCTTTGCGAACCACAGGTATCAGTCTCAAAAGTCTTCTTGTTCTTGTAACTGGGGAAGTGTGTACAGATGCATCATCCTAATCAATCGGCTTTTCATTTTAAGGGGCAAGTATTAGAATAGAATAGAATAGAGTAGAGTAGAGTAGAATAGAATAGACCAGGTTCGAAGAGACCTTCAAGATCATCGTGTCCAACCTATCATCATCCAACAAGAGAGAAGACAGCATCACATCCTGGAACATCACGGAGCAACACAACGCATCTTGGACTCTCTCCACCCTTGGTCGTTGCTTGCTTGGTACAGCACCAAGACCAGCAACCGCCGGGGACCAGCCGCTGCTCTCCTTTTCGGGCTGTGGGAAATGCCATCGCTGCTGAGTTTTGCCACGAGGAAGGAGCAGCCGCCCTTTCACGTGGTCAGACTTGTGATCCCACCGGCGGGAGTGGCTGAATTTAAAAGGCTCAGCTGTGGCTCGCGCGGGCTCTCTTCGTTGGGCAGCTCGTATTCTCTTGTACTCTCATGCACCGCCCCACTTTTTTTTTTTTTTTTGGCAGTAGGTGCTGTGGCCAGGGACAGCCATGGTTGTAACTCGCAGCAAAATCTCCCTAAAAAAATCAGTGTCGACCCAGACCAAGGTAGAACAGAAGCAGGTAGCTGTCCAGGTACCTGGCTGTAGAGAATGCTGGAGCCTGGCTCTTGAGAAGCAGGGTAGGGGGGCAACTCTTGTATAAGGTGTGAGCAGGTTGACTATCTACTTAATATGGTGGCCGGACTGAAGGATAAGTTTGCTAGCCTTAGAAATGTAAGGAAATGTAGGAAAGAGATGAACCAGAGGAGGAAGGAGATGGACCAAAGGAGGAAAGAGGTGAACCAGAGGAGGAAAGAGTTGAATCGGAGTAACCAGGCTCTGCAGGCTCCCCCAGCAGAAGCTGGTTATTCAAAAAGCAGAGTGGAATGGACGCAGGTTCCTCTCAAAAGACGCAAAGTTAAACCTCCTTACCTCCCCTCACCTTCCCCGCTGCTCTTGGAAAACAGATATGGAGCACTGGAGATTGAGGGTGAGGTGGTCCTGATGCCAGAGGACACACCATCTGGGGTTCTCCCTAAGGCTAAGCAGTCTAAGGTTAAACAGCCTAAGGCAAAGCAGCCTAAGGTTAAACGGCCTTCCCCTGGCATCAGGACCTGTTCCCTCAAAAAAAAGAGGAGGGTAATTGTTACTGGTGATTCCCTTCTGAGGGGAATGGAGGGCCCTATATGTCGGCCAGACCCATCTCATAGGGAACTCTGTTGTCTTCCAGGAGCCCAAGTTAATGGTGTTACCAGTAGGCTGCCTAGACTGGTGCAGCCCTCTGACTACTACCCTTTACTAGTTATGCAGTTAGGGAATGATGATGTTGCAACCAGAACTCCCAGGGTATCAAAGATGACTTCAGGGCCCTGGGAGACTTGGTTGAGGGGTCAGGGGCACAAATAATTTTTTCATCAATACCCTTAACTGCAGGAGGGAATACAGTAAGAAACAGGTCAGCAGCTATAGTCAACAAGTGGCTTAGAGGCTGGTGCAGTCAAAAGAATTTTGTTTTTTTTGATATTGGGAAACTTTCTACTGCACCAGGCCAGCTGGCAACAGATGGAGTACATCTGTCCCAGAGAAGGGGAAAGGTCACAGTATATGAGAACGGCCTGGCCCCCAAAGGTAAAAAGATCCTGGGAAGGGAATTGGCAGGTCTCATCGACAGGGCTTTAAACTAGTTTTGAAGAGGGAAGGGGCTGAAACTAGTCCCCTCAGACAAGAGTCTGGGGGCAACAAGCTAGAGTTGGAGGTGAAAGCAGCAGCCCAGATGAAGTGCATGTACACTAATGCACAGAGCATGGGTAACAAACAAGAGGAGCTGGAAGCCTTGATGCAGCAGGAAAGTTATGATGTAGTTGCCATCACAGAGATGTGGTGGGATGACTCACATGACTGGAGCACTGCAATTGATGGCTACAGGCTCTTCAGGAAAGACAGGCAAGGAAGAAGGGATGGAGGGGTGGCCTTGTACATCAGGAAGGCACTAGATGCCATTGAGATGGAGATTAGGGACGATCGGGTTGAATGCTTGTGGATAAGAATTAGAGGGAAGACCAGCAGGGCAGACACCCTGGTTGGAGTCTGTCATAGACCACCCAACCAGGAGGAAGATGTTGATGCAGCATTCTATAGGCAGCTTAGGGCTGTCTCAAGATCTCTGGACCTTGTTCTCATGGGTGACTTCAACCTGCCCGACATCTGCTGGGATCTCAACACAGCAGGAAGGAGACAGTCTAGGAGGTTCTTAGAATGCATGGAGGACAGCTTCTTATTCCAGGTGCTGTGAGAGCCTACCAGGGGCAAGCCTATGCTTGACCTCCTCTTCACCAACAGGGAAGGGCTGGTGGGTGATGTGGTGGTCGAGGGTGTTTGGGATCCAGTGACCACGAGATAATTGAATTCTCGGTTTTTGGTCAAGCTAAAAGGGGCAGCAAGAAGACCTCCACTCTGGACTTCCGGAGGGCAGACTTCGGGTTACTCAAGGAACTAATTCAGAGGGTGCTTGGTGTTTGGGTGGGTTGGATTGGTTGATGGGTTGGACGCGGTGATCTTGAAGGTCTCTTCCAACCTGGTGTGGTTTATTCTAAATAAATAACGGTTTACTCTAAATAAACACCACCTAATCAACTAAACCATGGTACCAAGCACCCCATCAAGTCTCCTCCTGAACACCTCCAATGATGGTGACTCCACCACCTCCTTGGGTAGCCCATTCCAATGGGCAATCACTCTCTCTGTGTAGAAATTCTTCCTAACCTCCAGCCTAAATCTCCCCTAGTGCAGCCTGAGACTGTGTCCTCTTGTTCTGGTGTTGGCTGCCTGGGAGAAGAGACCAACCTCTGCCTGTCTACAACCTCCCTTCAGGTAGTTGTAGAGAGCAATAAAGCCACCCCTGAGTCTCCTCTTCTCCAGGCTAAGCAACCTCAGTCTCTCCTCATAGGGCTTGTGTTCCAAGCCCCTCACCAACTTTGTTGCCCTTCTCTTCAAAAGAGCAAAGAAACTTCTTTCCATTCATTCTGCTGCTGAGGAGACAAAGGGAATGCTTTCATGGGTTGTCTGAGTAGGCAATTCTGAGAGTCTCTAAAGATGTAGATATTGGGCATTTATAATATACTATAATATTATATCTAATAATTTGTACATATTTCTTCTGTTTACACCCAAAAAATGAAAACTTGCAATTTTGTTCAGTAATCAAATTCAATTTAGGCATTGTTTTGCTGGTAGATGCTTTTGAACATGCATTTGAACATTCTGTTAACCACCAAAGAAATCAAGTCAGATTAGACTTCCTACCTGCCAAGGCAAATTAAATATGGAACAAGAACCTCCAAATCCCCAAGAAGAAGCAGAAAAACAAGATTATAAAGTGCAAATTAGGGAAAAGTATCAGATAATGTACAGGTCATTTTAGTGTGTATTGTTATTAACTCACACCAGGAAGACTAGGAGTCTAACATACTACCCAAGGAGGTGCACCCATGCTTTCTCTCTTTCTTTCCACCAGTGATGCTTTGCAGTTAAAATCATATGTACTGTCTTATGTTAGATCTTTTTTCCTCGAATGAAAAACAGTAGTATTAATTTCAGCCAGAGCAGAGTTAATTGTCTTATTTTCACTTGAGTTCACCCAGGAGCATCAATTACTTGTGCTTTCTGGAAAAAATGAAGAAATCCACTTCATGCATATGTAAATTTATGTGTAAACCCAGCCTCTGCCTCAGTTCTCTACAGAGGCAGTTTTAGAAAGAAAAGTGAACAGTAGAGAAGAGGAAATAAAAAGCTTCTGTGCTCTTTAGCCTGTCAAAGATAGGTAGATTGGGAGTTAGGGCTGCTGGGGACTTCTGTTTCTGCTAGTTCACTACTTCTTCTGGCAAGATCTTTGGTGCAGGGATGCTGCTAGGAGTATGCTCAGGACTTCTGTTACCAGCTTTGTCTGTTAAGGGCTTCAGGGATTTCTTCTGCAAGTGGGACTCTGAGACTCTGTAATGATGGGGATTCTACCACACAGCAATAAAGGACTTTTGGAAAGACTTCTGAGATTCTCTGCTCTCTGCATTTCTGGAATCTCATTGCTGTATGGCAATGGAGTTTGTGCCTTCATTTGTCAACCAATGGTCCCCTGAATTGAGAGAAAAACACCACCTTCCAATCCTTACCACTCTGTAATTCTGTGGTTCTGTAATTCTGAAAACAAAAAAAGAAACTGAAATAAAAAAAAGAAAAAAAAGAAACTGAAATAATTTTATACAAATAAAGCCTATTTCATCTGCCCTGCTGTCAAAGCAGAAGTTAAATAAGCTTCATGTGCATGTTTATTTTACCCATATCTATAATTTTCTTCATTATACCAACAAGTTTCAGACATATATTTAACAATGATAAGTAGCTAGACATGACACAAAGAAACCCTGCCAGATATCTTGGAGCATGGGAGAGCAGGGGATCTTTTTCATAATAAGAAGTCTGAGAGGGAAAAAAAAAATCCCCAAAACTCACAAAGATTGTTTTAGTGGAGTGTTCATGGAAATTGATGTGTCTGCCATTTCAACATCCCCATGTAAAGAGAAGGAAATATCTGAAGCTCGAGGAGTTTTCATTCTTGCAAAAGAAGGTTTAATAATGTGCAGACAGAGAACAGCAGCTGTTCTTGGCAAATGAAAAAGCCTCCCAGCCAGCAGGTAAATAGAATTAGACAAAGACTAAAGGCACCCTCATAAATCGTGACTGAAAAACACTTGGGAGGTTTATCTGCTTTTCAGTTAAGTCTTTTGTTCTCTTTCCATCCCACAGTAACTTGTTTTTTGAGAGATAATCCTTAGTTTCCACAGGGTGAGTCACAGCTACAATAATGAGGGAGATACAGTCCTGAAGCCTCAATGCAATTTGATAACATCAGGCTGGCTGTAAAAAGTAAATGCCAGAGCACCTGATTAAGGATTTCTCACACTAAGGCTTATGTATGCAAGTACACACACTAGAGCTTCATGGCCCAGGGAAGGGACAAATGCCTGTGGATCTGCACCCCCTAAACAGATGGCCTTGCAGCATTTCCAGGAGCAGCACTGGAAACAACACACTGCAAGCAATGAAGAACCTGAGCAGGATCCCTATCATTGCCTTGGAGGCAGTAGTGCCATCCCATCTATGTAAACCATTAATTCAGACAAAGGTGAATATTTACCCCATGTATATTTAGATGCTGTTACTTGGATCAGCCTCCTTTGCTTAGACTTACAATTTTTTCCTATCCTCCTTTATCATGGTATTTTTCAGAGCATAATGGGCTGCCTGGGGAGATGGTGGAGTCGCCATTGCTGGAGGTGTTCAGGAGGAGACTTGATAGGGTGCTTGGTTGCATGGTTTAGTTGATTAGGTGGTGTTGGATGATAGGTTGGACACAATGATCTTGAGGGTCTGTCTCTTCCAACCTGGTCTGGTCTATTCATTCTATTCTATTCTATTCTATTCTATTCTATTCTATTCTATTCTATTCTATTCTACTCTACTCTACTCTACTCTACTCTACTCTACTCTACTCTATTCTATTCTATTCTATTCTATTCTATTCTATTCTATTCTATTCTATTCTACTCCTATTCTATTCTATTCTATTCTATTCTATTCTATTCTATTCTATTCTATTCTATTCTATTCTATTCTGTTCTATTCTGTTCTATTCTGTTCTATTCTGTTCTATTCTGTTCTATTCTACAATTTTATGACTAATGAATGGATTGAAAGCAGCCCTGCAGAGAAGAATTGGGAAATACTGGTGAATGAAAACTAAAAATGTGAGTTTGTGGCCCAGAAAGACAGCTGCATCCTGGGCTGCATCAAATGAAGGATGATCAGCAGTCCTCTACTTCAGTGAGGCACTGGAACAGATTATCCATAGAAGCTGTGGATATCCCATCATTGGCTGTGTTTAAAGTTGGATTGGATGGGGCTTTCAGCAACCTGATCAAGTGAAAGAATTCCCTTTCTGTGGCAGGGGGGGTGGTCTAGATGAACTCAAACATTTCTGGGATTTATGATTCTGGGGCAGATGGTACAGGATAGAAAAGAAGTGAAAATGCAATTGTAAAAGTGAGATAATAGGGGTATTTTCTGTGATGGATGTATATGAAGAACTCAATCTTGTCACAGCTCCTTGGGGCACAGTCCTCTTTGAAAGCTGAAGTGCATCTGCTAAAGTATCTGTGATCTTAACTCCCACAGTAATTAGACACTAACTAACTACTTTGGAATTCCAGGTACTGACTGCACATTTAGATCTTTATAGTTCTTAAAAGCAAAACAAATTTAATCCAAATTAAAAGAAATGTGTGCAGGCATATTTTAACAGGCTCTTGCTCAGGCACTGAGAAGTACTCCTGCCAATAACAACACAAAAATGTCCTCATGGACAAAATTCCATATTTGTCCACAGAGAAACTGCTTAACACCAATGTATGCTAGTGGCCCTCCTCCATCTGCCCAGATTTAAAGAGAAATCTCTACACTCTATATCACAGGGAAATGTTGCTAATACCTACAAAATGAGAACCAGTGACAAATTTTATTCAGCTTTTCTGAGCAGAGACTGAACACTCTACCAAACATGCAGGGTCCAGTGGGAACTTAATCCTGAATCACAATTGCATCTCTGTTCCAAACAAAATTGTTTCAGTATGGATTTATAGTTATTGAACAGTGTTATTGAAAGAGCCAGCAACAGCTCTGGCTCCAACCACTATTAAATCATGGAAAACAACTTTATAAAGCAATATTCTCCATTTTCTATTAATAGAAAAGCTAGAGTTCAGCAATATGAAGGAATTTACTGAAATTATATATGAAGTAGATACAATACCCCAAGAGGATAGAATAAAAACTATTCAATGAAAGAAGAAACTAACACAATATTGCTCAGTGAGACCATATATCTGGAAAAAGTATAGATGACAGAGATTAATGGAGCCTTGGGAGTGTAGCATCAGAGAGATCTGTTATGTTTTCAGTTTATAAGTGAACAGATTTTAGAAACCATGTTGACTTCTAGTAAGAGGTAAGGAGGAAAAAACCTTCTTTTAATGCATTTAAAAGGTAAAAAAGAGCAAAGAACTTAATCCAGTAAAGAAAAATCTGACAGCAAGATGGATAACAGGCAACTTATCAAATATTGCATATTGAAAAAAAAAAATGAAACAGAGTTGATCCTTGGTTACTATTAATTCTTTGAATCAACCTTTTTGTGTGGATTCAAGCACTAGAAGTGTGAGACTTTGCATGTGAGGTATAAAAGAGAGCAGCATTTAACCTGGAACATGCTTCCAATATTTTTTAATCCTGAGCATAAGCAAGCCTTTGCAGCTAACTTTATTTATTTCCTAAACCAAGATTTTTAATTTCCCTTGGTGATTTGAAAGGAAAGCCATTTTAAAGCTAAATTCAGTGTAGCTCCAGAGAGAAGACTTTAGATCCATCCATATTTTTAGGGACAAATTCTAATGCTTGTGCTGAATGTGTAACCAGACTATTCTGGGTAGAGAATAAGTAGTAGAGTGGGGAGATGTTCTCATACATGGGAATTTGGGATATGTATGCTGTGAATATAATGTTTAACATCACTGACTTATGGGCAAAGTGGAAAGATAAACTAACCAGTATGTAGAGGTACTTGTCCTCTTTTAGCAAATGTGGAGTCAGATCAAATAAGTAAGGAGAGATCAGTGCTAGTTCCCCTGGGGCATGGTGTTGGTAGCAGTGCTACCCTGTAAAGTTTGCTGGCAACCACTAGGTGGCTATCAAGACGTAAGTAATTGTGTTTCTTGTGCTGATGGAAAACTCCATTTTTAAAGAGTGTGAAAAAGAGGACCCTGGAAATTATGTAGCTGTCTGCCTCACCTCTGTGTTGGGAAGATCATGGAAGAGACCCTCCTGGACTCTATACTGGAATACACAGAGGACAGGGAGGTGATTTGAGAGAGCCAGCATGGCTTCAGCAATAGCAAATCCTGCCTGACCAATCTAGTCGCTTTCTATGATGATGTATCTACATCAGTGGACACAGACCAACAGATGCAATCTATCTGGACTTTTATAAAACCTTGGACACAGCCCCCTACAATATACTTCTCTCTAAGATGGATTTGGTGTGTGGCCTGTCCAGTGGATAGGAAATTGTCTGGATGATCACACACAAAGGTTAGTAGTCAATGGTTCAATGTCCAGATGGAAATGAAGTGATGTCCCTCAAGGGTCTGTATTGGGACTAGTGCTGTTCAATATCTGCACATTGGCCACAGCAACCCCATGCAGTGCTACAGGCTGGGGTCAGAATGGCTGGAGAGCGGCCAGGCAGAGAGGGACCTGGGGGTGTTGGTTGATGGTAGGCTGAACATGAGCCTGCAGTGTGTCCAAGCAGCCAGGAGGGCCAATGGCATCCTGGTCTGCATCAGGACCAGTATGGCCAGCAGGAACAGGGAGGTCATTCTGCCCCTGTACACTGCACTGGCTAGGCCTTGAGTCCTGTGTCCAGTTCTGGTCCCCTCAGTTTAGGAAGGATGTTGACTTGCTAGAGCATGTCCAGAGAAGGGCAACAAAGCTAGTGAGGGGTTTGGAACACAAGCCCTATGAGGAGAGGTTGAGTGAGCTGGGGCTTCTTAGCCTGGAGAAGAGGAGACTCAGGGGTGACCTTATTGCTCTCTACAACTACCTGAAGGGGGGTTATAGACAGGCAGAGGTTGGTCTCTTCTCCCAGGCAGCCAACACCAGAACAAGAGGACACAGTCTCAGGCTGCACTAGGGGAGGTTTAGGCTGGAGGTTAGGAAGAATTTCTACACAGAGAGAGTGATTGCCCATTGGAATGGGCTGCCTGAGAAGGTGGTGGAGTCACCATCATTGGAGGTGTTCAGGAGGAGACTTGATGAGGTGTTTGGTGCCATGGTTTAGTTGGTTGGGTGGTGTTGGATGATAAGTTGGACATGATGACCTTGAAGGTCTCTTCCAACCTGGTCTGGTCTATTCTATTCTATTCTATTCTCAAAGAAGCATGGACAGCAGGTTGTGAGAAGTGATTCTGCTACTCTTCTCTTCTCTAGTGAGATCTCAATTGGAATACTATGTCCAACTCTGGGTAACTAAAACCATCAGCCTCATCTCCATCCCTGGAAAGGTGATGGAGCAACTTATCCTTAGTGCTGTCCATAGGCATATCAAGGAGAAGAGGATAATTAGGAGTAGTCTTTATCAAAGGGAAGTCATGTTTGACCGACTTGATAGCATTTTATGAGAACATAACCAGGTGGGTAGATGATGGTAGAGCTGTAGATGTGGCCTATCTTGATTTCAGTAAGGCAATTGACACTGTCTCCCACAGCATCCTTGCAATTACACTGCGGCAGTGTGATCTCAATGATCAGGTAATGAGGTGGATTGTGAACTGGTTGAAGGGAAGCAGTCAAAGAGTTGTGGTCAATGGGATGGAGTCTAGTTGGAGGCCTGTGTCTAGTGGAGTCCCTCAGGGTTCACTAATGGGACCAATACTGTTCAATATATTCATTGATGACCTGGATGAGGGCAAGTTTGCTGGTGACACCAAGCTGGGTGGAGTGGCTGACACACCAGATGGTTGTGCTGCCATTAAGTGAGACTTGGACAGGCTGGAGAGCTGGGCAGGGAGAATCTGATGAAGTTCAACAAGGGCAAGAGTAGAGTCTTGCACCTGGGAAGGAACAACTCCATGCACCAGTATAGAATTATAGAATCAATAAGGTTGGAAGAGACCTCAAAGATCATCAAGTCTGACCTGTCACCCAAGACCTCATGACTACTAGACCATGGTGAATATATCTTCTTATATGTCATATGCTCCAGCCCTTTTGCTACTGCTGACAACTTCGGCAGCTTGCAACCCACAGTTCATTCTTGCAAACCTTCCCTGGCCTTAGTCTCTGCATTCTCGTCATGTTGAAGAGTATTTATTACATCAGTATATGTTTGAAGCTAGATGAAGGCACACTTCTGCCAGCCTGAGCAATAACAACATGGTCTGGACATTGATTCCTATCTATTCTTATGAACCTTACTGCTTGCTAACTTGTGTCTGAGAAGTCCACACAAGGACTTGATTTCACACTTGTTGACACTCTCCCCTAGAGGAGATGACTAAAGTGGTAGGCAAAGAACTTCTTACAACAGAAGGCCATCAAATAGCCACCAAAAAGACATTGTCATGGAGAAGCATGACAACCCAGAGGCTATTGATGCTGTCCTGTGATGTGATCTTTTGTGTAAATTTGTAACCACAGAAGACATTCTTTGCTTGCAGATTTAATGACACTTTCTGGATACTGTGCTGATTTTGCCTGGGATAGAGTTAATTTTCTTCATACTAGTTAGTATGAAGTTATAAAATTTGTGTTGCATAGAGTTTTGATACACAGGGATTTTAAACACAGTTTTATTTCTTGCTGAATAGTGCTAACACAACATTCAGGACTTTTTTTGCTTCTAACCAACAAACATTCTGGGAGTGCACAAGATGTTTGAAGGGGACACATTTGGAACAGCTGATCCCAGATGGCCAAAGGAGTATTCCATACATTGTGACATCACTCTCAGCATTAAAACTAGGGAGAAGGAGTAATAGCTCAAGGGCTAGATGGGCATTGAGGGGTTGATGGTGAGCAGTTGCTTTCATCTGCATCACTTGTCTGACCTGTGGAGGCCTCACTCAATCCCACTGTCTGTGTCACTGATGAAGACATTACACAGCACTGATCCCTGTACAGACCCCTGAGGAACACCATTTGTCATTTCCATCTGGACACTGAGCCATGTGCTGGATATTTCCTCATCTTCACACTCTTTCTAGATTCTTTGTGTCAAAACATGACTGCAGAACATACCCATTGGCCACTGCTGTTGCATAGTTGCTCTCCCCATTAATACATACCAAAGAGTGTGTAATTTATTACTTTGGAAATATCTCAATCTAGGGAGCAGCTGTTCTAAGGCAATAAAAATGTGATGCTGATTGTCCTTGATTTTACTCATATAATGAATAATTTCTTTATACAGAGTTGCTCTTTCCTGACAGACTTCCAGGATCAGATATAAAGCTGGGATGAAAATGACATTTTTATATATTTTTTTTTGGTCTCCAGTTACAGGGAGAATTTTAGGGCTTAGTGCAGACTGATACCTGTGTAAACGTCTGGCTACATAGACAGGCCATTGCTGTATGGATTTCTACGTAGAGACTGTTCAGAAGGAAAAAAAACAAAGCTAATTGATTTGAATCATGGCAAAAGGAAAGTAATTGCAACCTGAGAAAGCAACTGCTTCAAGCAGGAATCAGCCACTCTAGGTGGCTGTATCACCTTTGGAAGGAGAGGAAGGCTTCTCGAGGTATGTTTAAGGAAGCTGTTAGATTATGTAGGAAAAAAATTAGGGAGGCAAAGGCCCAGTTGGAACTTAAGCTGGCCACCTCTGTCAAAGATAATAAAAAACATTTTTACAAATACATTAACACTAAAAAGAAGGGCAAGAAGAGCCTGCACTCCTTATTGGACCTGGAGGGGAACACTGTGACTGAAGATGAGGAAAACGCTGAGGTCCTGAACACCTTCTTTGCCTCAATTTTTAACAGCAAGGCAGGAATTCAGGATGAGTGGCCTCCTGAGCTGGGTGACAGGGTCAGGGAGCAGTGTAATGCCCCAGAAATGCATGACGAATTAGTTTAGGACCTGCTGAGCCACTTGGACACTCACAAGTCCATGGGACCAGATGGGATCCATCCTAGGGTGCTGAGAGAGCTGGCAGATGAGCTGACCAAGCACTCTCCATCATTTTCCTCCAGTCCTGGCTCATTGGAGAAGTCCCAGATGACTGAAACTGGCCAGTGTGATCCCCATCCACAAGAAGGGTTGGATGGAGGAACCCAGAAACTACAGACCTGTCAGCCTGACCTCAGTACCAGGGAAAATGATGGAGCAGATTATCCTGGTGGCAATAACTGTGCACCTGAAGGTTGGCCAAGGGCTCAGATATAGCCAACATGGATTTAGGAAGGGCAGGTCCTGCCTCTCCAAACTGATCTCGTTCTATTATCAGGTGGCCCGTCTGGTGGATGTGGGGAGGCCTGTGGATGTGGTCTACCTGGACTTCAGCAAGGCCTTTGACACTGTCCCCCACAGCAAACTGCTGTCTAAGCTGTCAGCTCGTGGCTTGGACAGCAACACTCTGTGCTGGGTTAGGAACTGTCTGGAGGGCCGAGCCCAGAGAGTGGTGGTGAATGGTGCCACATCCAGCTGGCGGCCAGTCACCAGTGGTGTTCCCCAGGGATCAGTGCATGGCCCCATCCTCTTTAACATCTTCATTGACGATCTAGATGAGGGGATTGAGACAATCATCAGCAAATTTGCAGATCACACAAAGTTAGGAGCAGATGTTAGTCAGTTAGAGGGTAGAAGGGCTCTGTAGAGGGACGTCGACCGACTGGCCAGATGGGCAGAATCCAATGGGATGGCATTTAACAAGTCCAAGTGCCGGGTGCTGCACTTTGGCCATGGCAACCCCATGCAGAGCTACAGGCTGGGGTCAGAGTGGATGGAGAACAGCCAAACAGAAAGGGACCTGAGGGTGCTGATTGACAGCTGCCTAAACATGAGCCAGCAGTGTGCCCAGGTGGCCAAGAAGGCCAATGGCATCCTGATCTGCATTAGGAATAGTGTGGCCAGCAGGAGCAGGGAAGTCATTGTGCCCCTGTACTCTGCATTGGTTAGGCCACACCTTGAATACTTTGTCCAGTTCTGGGCCCCTCAGTTTAAGAAGGTCCTCGAAACACTTGTGTCCAGAGAAGGGCAAGAAGGCTGGGGATAGGCCTTGAGCACAGGCCCTATGAGGAGAGGCTGAGGGAGCTGGGATTGTTTAGCCTGGAGAAGAGGAGGCTCAGGGGTGGCCTCATTGCTCTCTACAACTACCTGAAAGGTGATTGTAGCTAGGAAGAAGTTGATCTCTTCTCCCAGGCGACCATCACCAGAACAAGGGGACACAGTCTCAAGCTGCACCAGGGGAAGTTTAAGCTTGAGGTGAGGAGAAAGTTCTTCACCGAGAGAGTCATTAGTCATTGCAATGTGCTGCCCAGGGAGGTGGTGGAGTCACTGTCCCTGGAGGTGTTCAACAGGGGATTGGACATGGCACTTGCTGCCATGGTCTAGTCATGAGGTCTGTGGTGACAGGTTGGACTCGATGATCCTTGAGGTCTCTTCCAACCTAGGTGATACTGTGATACCGTGAAATCTTTAGGAGAGCTGGATTTTTCCACTCAGTGAGCTCTTGCATTTCTCTGCTTTGAAGGTTAATTACCCATGTGAAAATAACTAGAAGTGACATTTCTTGACCACTCAGGGAATTAATGTCTAAAGCTCATCATATGTGCACATAGGTGTACCCTTGATACTTAGCAATATTGTGATTATAACAAAATATTACAATTCACAGCTTAAGACCCATCTCTTTTTGCTCTTTTGGAGAATAAATATAGAATAAGGCTAATCCGCTGCTGTAAGAGGCAGGTCATTATTCTTCAGTGCTAGTGGTGACTCTGCTTATTGCTCAACAGATGAAACTGTCAGCAAAAGCTGGCTCTTGCTTTGTAAAAATCATTCAGGCACACCAGACTGGATTTTCATGAGGAAACTGACCTTCAGAGATGTCCCAGAAGCATATTGCATCCTGGAAAGGAAAACAGAGACAGCAGAGTGCCAAGAGCTATTTGTTTCCCTGGTGGGTGCAGCTTAGCTGAACGAAAAGAGGTTTATGTGTTTCTCTGCCTGCCTAAGTCATGCTGGAGAGTCAGCCCTCATTCCTACTTCTGGTACCTGAAAGGATGTGAAGTGCACAGTTGAAGGAAACTCAGAGGACATGGCTTTTTTTTCTGCCAGCTACGGTGTTCTGGAAATGATTCCCTAGTTGGAAAATGCCACATAGAATGGAATGGAATGGAATGGAATGGAATGGAATGGAATGGAATGGAATGGAATGGAATGGAATAGAATAGAATAGAATAGACCAGGTTGGAAGAGACTTTCAAGATCGTTGTGTCCAACCTATCATCCAACACCATCTAACCAACTAAACCATGGCACCAAGCACCCCATCAAGTCTCCTCCTGAACAACTCCAGTGATGGTGACTCCACCACCTCCCTGGGCAGCCCATTCCAATGGGCAATCACTCTCTCTGCGTAGAACTTTTTCCTAACATCCAGTCTGAACCTCCCCTGGTGCAGCTTGAGCCACCGTAGAATGTGTTTGAGAAATGGTGGGTCAACCTGCAATTTTTAGAAATCAGGGGAAGGCCTGGTTGAGAATGTTGAAAGGATATAATATTTCCTTTATTTACAAATTATATGGCAATATTGATAAAGATATTAATAACCTTTTATTAATATAAAAATTGTCAAAACAGATTAGATAGGTTTGATGTATGGTTAGAATATATTTGCCATGGGAATGTACAGGATTTGGGCAACTATAACAATTAAACTATTTTATGCAAACAAGGAGGAATATAACAAAAAGGGAATACCCCAGGAGTGAAATGGCATTGACCACATGGTGGGGAGACTTGACAAGAACAGTTATGCCTAAGAGGCAATGAATTAATTGCTCACAGCTTGTTGTACCCAGATAGGGAGTGCTGCTGCTGTGTATTAGAGGCTTCGGGGCTCTCACATGCCAGGCACAGCAGGTTGCCAGCAGGAATGGCCACATGGTCTCTATGGCTGGTCTGGCTTCAGCAGATGGTGAGCTGTTCACAACGCTATTGCGACAGGCCCTTGCTTCGTCCTGGGGAAACTGAGGCACAGTAAAATCCTGGTCACAAGGGGAATCAGGCTTGGCTCTAAATCCTAAGCTCGCAGCTTCTCTCGTAGCTTGCAGTGTGTATGCTTGTGCCTTTATCCCAGGTTCTGGACCGGGCAACTCAAGGCTATGCAACTCAAGGCAACTTCACGCCAGACAAGGTCCAAGCAGATTTAAGCAGGCAAGGCTTCAGCAAGGCTGAGCGAGGCTTGAGCAAGGCAAAAGCAAGGCACAGGTGACCAGAAATCAGCCTGTATATAAATCTTGCCCAAGATTTGATTTAGCCTATAGGGCAACTGAAGCCAGCACCCAGTTACTCAATGGGAAGGGGTCCTGCCAGGCTGTGGACAGTACACATGCTCTTACCATAGATACAGGGTTGTTTACCAGACATGCATGGTCCTGTGCCCTTTGTTCCTTTTTTCCATGTTACCCTGGCTTTCTGCAGGAAGGAGTGGGGAGAGGAGGACCATGTCTAGACACTTTAGGCTCTGCCTGGATTTGTGCTGGGGCCATCTGGCCCTACCATGACAGAGAACCACACTGTTTTAATTTTTTTTTCCCGTTCTAAAAACCATTAATTCCTTTCTTCTCCCCTTCTTTAATTCTGTCCAGAATTGAAAAACAAACAAACAAACAAAACACAGCATCAACAATACAGAACAAACAAAGCTTTTTCTACAGTTGCTAAAGATGATCACATTATCTCTAAATATCTACTTCATAGTTTCATAGTTTCATTCAGGGTTGGAAGGGACCACAAGGATCATCTAGTTCCAACCCCCCTGCCATGGGCAGGGAAACCCCACACTAGATCAGGCTGGCTAGAGCCTCATCCAGCCTGGTCTTAAACACCCCCAGGGATGGGGCCTCGACCACCTCCCTGGACAACCCATTCCAGGGTTTCACCACTCTCATGGTGAAAAACCTCCTCCTCACATCCAGCCTGAATCTCCCCACCTCCAGCTTCATTCCATTCCCCCTAGTCCTGTCACTACCTGAGATCCTGAGCAGTCCCTCCCCAGCCTTCTTGTAGGCCCCCTTCAGATACTGGAAGGCCACAATTAGGTCACCTCGGAGCCTTCTCTTCTGCAGACTGAACAGCCCCAACTCCTTCAGTCTGTCCTCATAGGAGAGGTGCTCCAGCCCTCTAATCATCCTTGTGGCCCTTCTCTGGACACCTTCCAGCACCTCCACATCCCTCTTGTAATAGGGGCTCCACAACTGGACACAGTACTCCAGGTGGGGTCTCACCAGAGCTGAGTAGAGGGGGAGGATCACCTCCCTCGACCTGCTAGCCACACTTGTCCTGATGCAGCCCAGGATCTGATTGGCCTTGCGGGCTGCAAGTGCACATTGAGAGCTCATGTAGAGCTTTTTGTCCACCAGCACCCCCAAGTCTCTCTCCTCAGGGCTACTTTCCAGCCAGTCACTGCCCAGCCTGAATTTGTGCCTGGGATTGCCTCCACCCAGATGCAGGACCCTGCACTTGCTCTTATTGAACTTCATGAGGTTGGCTTGTGCCCACCTCTCCAGCCTGTCAAGGTCCCTCTGGATGGCCTCCCTTCCCTCCAGCGTGTCTGCTGCACCACACAGCTTGGTGTCATCAGCAAACTTGCTGAGGGTGCACTCAATGCCACTGTCCATGGCACCCACAAAGATGTTGAACAAGCCTTGTGCCAGGACTGATCCCTGAGGGACTCCGCTTGTCCCTGGCCTCCACTGGGACTTGGACCCATTGACAGCCACTCTTTGGGTGCGGCCATCAAGTCAGTTCCTTATCCATCTAGTGGTCCACCCATCAAACCCATGTGTCACCAGTTTGGAGACCAGGATGTGGTGCAGGATAGTGTCGAAGGCTTTGCTCAGGTCCAGGTAAATGACATCAGTTGCTCGCCCCTCATCTATTAATTTTGTCACCTGCTCATAGAAGGCAACCAGGTTGGTCAGGCAGGATTTGCCCTTGGCAAAGCCATGCTGACTGTTCCCAATCACCTCCTCACTATTCTTTTGAGCGAGTAGTGACTCCAGGAGGATCTGCTCCATGATCTTTCCAGGCACAGAGGTGAGACTGACTGGCCTGTAGTTCCCTGGTTCCTCCTTCTTACCCTTTTTGAAGATGGGGGCAATGTTTCCCCTTTTCCAGTCCGTGAGGACTTCACCAGATTGCCATGACTTTTGAAATATAATAGAGAGGGGTTTAGCAACCTCATCTGCCAGTTCTCTCAGTACCCATGGGTGTATCCCGTCGGGTCCCATGGAGTTGAACACTTTCAGGTTCTTCAGATGATCACGAACCTGATCTTCACTTACAATGGGCAGCTCTTCCTCCCCGTCCCTGGCTTTGACTTCCATAACATCAGGAGTGTGGCTAGAGGCCCTTGCAGTGAAGACTGAGGTAAAGAAGTTATTAAGTACCTCAGCCTTTTCCTCATCACTTGTGACCATTTCACCATTTTCCTTTTTGAGGGGGCCCACACCTTCCCTAGTCTTCTTCTTTCCATTAATATACCTGTAAAAGTTCTTAGTGTTCCCTCTAATCTCCCTGGCTAGATTCAATTCAAACTCTGCTTTGGCTTTCCTAACCAGGACTCTTGATGCTCAGGCAGCCTCCTTATATTCCCCCTGTTCTACCTGTCCTTCTCTCCACTTCCTGTAGAGTTTCCTTTTAAGTAATAGTGTGTCCAGTAGCTCCTTGCCCATCCAGGCAGGCCTCCTAGCATTCTTACCTGCTTTTCTCTTTGTTGGTACACAGAGCTCCTGGACACAGAGGAGGTGGTCCTTGAATACTGACCAGCTGTCCTGGGTCCCTCTTCCCTCCAGGGCTTTGTCCCACGACACTTTGGCTAGCAGATCTCTGAAGCGATCAAAATCTGCACGCCTAAAGTCTAGGGTCGTGAGCTTGGAATACTTCCTTCTGATTGCCCTGAGAATGTTAAATTCAACTGCTTCATGGTCACTGCAGCCAAGGCCGTCTCTGAGCCTCACATTGCTTACCAGCCCTTTCCTGTTGGTGAGAACAAGGTCCAGCATAGCACCTTTTCTTGTTGGTTCCTCTACCATTTGGAGGAGGAAGTTGTCTTCTATGCAGTCCAGGAACATCCTGGATTGCTGGTGCCTTGCTGTGTTGTCCCTCCAGCAGATGTCCGGGTGGTTGAAATCACCCATGAGGACCAGGGCTTGTGACCTGGAAGCCGCTTCTATTTGCCTGTGGAGGGCCTCATCTGCTTGGATCTGCTGGTAAGGTGGCCTGTAGGAGACCCCCACAGTAATATCTCTTTCCCCCGTCCTGCCTTTAATTTTAACCCACATGCTCTCAACTAGCTCATCATCCCTCCCCAGTTGGAGCTCCACTGATTTCAACTGGCTATTGACATAGAGGGCAACACCTCCTCCTCTCCTTCCCTGCCTATCCTTCCTAAAGAGTTCATATCCATCTATGCCTACATTCCAGTCATGGGATTCATCCCACCAAGTTTCAGTAACAGCCACTATGTCATGGCATCCCAGCAGCACAGTGGCCCTTAACTCATCCTGTTTGTTGCCCAAACTGCGCGCATTCGCATAGAAGCACTTCAGCTGGGCTGGCCCTGTTCTCCTCTTGTGCCAAATTCCCTCGGTTTCCACAGAATGTCCTGTTGGATCATTCGTGGCTTGCCTCAGGGCAGCAAGTTGAGAGCCCTTACCAGCTCTCCTTCCCTCTACTGCTGGTGAGCTGCCCCTCTGTTTGTCACCAGCAAGCAGGAGACTATTAACCCCTTCCCCCTTCAAATCTAGTTTAAAGCCCTATCAATGAGCCCTGCCAATTCCTGCCCCAGGATTCTTATCCCCCTCTGGGACAAGTGTGTCCCATGAGTTGTTTTCAGCTCAGGTGCCTTGAAAACCAATCCATGATTGTGGAACCCAAAGCCCTGTTGATGGCACCAGCCCCTGAGCCATGAATTGATCTGTCGGCCCTTCCTCAATGTGTCCTCATCCATTGCTGACATTAGAGGGAGGGCTGAGAACACGACTTGAGCCCCTGATCCCTTTAGCATTTGCCCTAAAGTTCTGAAGTCTTTTTTAATAGATTGTGAGCCTCTCATTGTTACATCGTCACTGCCCACCTGAAAGACCAGCAGTGGGTAGTAGTCTGAAGGACTCACGAGGTTGGGAATTCTGTCTACAACATCTTTAACTTGGGCACCAGGGAGGCAGCTGACCGCTCTATGAAATTGGTCTGGTCTGCATATTGGGCCCTCTGTTCCCCTCAGTATCACAGTATCACTTAGGTTGGAAAGGACCTCAGGGATCATCGAGTCCAACCTATCAACACAGACCCCATGCCTAGACCATGGCACCAAGTGCCACGTCCAATCTTCCCTTGAACGCCTCCAGGGTCGATGACTCCACCACCTCCCTGGGCAACCCGTTCCAATGCCGAATGACTCGCTCGGTGAAGAACTTCCTCCTCACCTCGAGTCTGAACTTCCCCTGGCGCAGCTTGAGACTGTGTCCCCTCGTTCTGGTGCTGGCTGCCTGGGAGAAGAGGCCAACCCCCTCCTGGCTACAACCACCCTTCAGGTAGTTGTAGAGGGCAATGAGGTCACCCCTGAGCCTCCTCTTCTCCAGGCTAAACAATCCCAGCTCCCTCAGCCTCTCCTCATAGGGCTTGTGTTCAAGGCCTCTCACCAGCCTTGTTGCCCTTCTCTGGACACGCTCAAGTGTTTCGATGTCCTTCTAGGGAGTCTCCTATGACGATGACCCTGCGAGGTTTCTTTTCTGGGTAAGTTTTGATGGCTGGCCTGAGGCAACCTGTCATTGGTGCAGCTTCTGACCTTCTTGAGTCCTCAGCCTTACCAATGACCTGTTCCTCCTGCAGAGCCTCATACCTGCTCTGTAACTGCACTGGAGGCAGTGTGCTGCTCACAGGAGCAGACTTCCTTTGTTTGCACTTCTTCCGTCGGGCAGAGACCTGTTCCCATTGGCCCTGCTCATGTGGGTTACTACAGGGAGGTTGAGAGGCTTGATGATGGGAAGGTATCAAACTCCCTGTTCCACTAAGAATTATCCCCTGTTCTGGTTTTGAAGAGGTTAAATTATGGGAATAGTCAATTTTCCGTTTGCCATCTTTTATAGCTCTTAGCCTTTCCACCTCTTCTTTTAGTTCGGCCACCATGCTCATCAGATCACTGATCTGCTCACACCTGAAACAGCTGCTCCCTCCAGCCTCCATATCGAGTGCCAGGCTCCAGCACTCACCGCAGCCACCTACCTGAACATCTGCATGCTTGTGGGTGGTCTCTGTTTGGGTGCCCACTGTCCTTCTGCTAGACTTTGCTCTAGTGGTGACCATCTTGCAGTAACCACCCTCTCCACCCATTTTTTTTTTTTTTTTTTTTTCCCTGTCAGTGAGAAGCCTAGCTGCGCTCCTCAAGCTGCCTCCTCTCTCTTCAGCCACGCGCTGGGTTCTTCATTACTTCATTGCTTTATTACAGCAGGAGTGCTGTTTCGCAGCAAGCTTTTATTTAAACCACACTCTGCTGTTGCTGTTGGATGAAAGGTGAGAAATTTCATTGGGTACCTATAATGGTTTAAATCAGCACATATCTGATTAACCTGTCTCTTCACCCAACATAGTAGAATTATAGAATCATAGAATGGCCTAGGCTGGTCAACTAGACCACGTTACTCAATGCCCTACCCCATTCTGGGCCCCTCAATTTAAGAAGGACATTGAGACTCTTGAACGCGTCCAGAGAAGGGCAATGAGGCTGGGAAAAGGCCTCGAGCACAAGCCATTTGAGCAGAGCCTGAAGAAGCTGGGGTTGTTTAGCCTGGAGAAGAGGAGGTTCAGGGGAGACCTTACTGCTGTCTACAACTACCTGAAGGGTGGTTGTAGCGAGGAGGGCTTGGTCTCTTTTCCCAGACAACCAGCCCCAGAACAAGAGGACACAGTCTCATGCTGTGCTAGGGGAAGTTTAGGCTCGAGGTGAGGGGAAAGTTCTTCACTGAAAGAATCATTAGTCATTGGAATGTGCTGCCTGGGGAGGTGGTGGAGTCACAGACCCTGGATGTGTTCAAGAGGGGATTGGATGGGCACTTGGTGCCATGGTCTAGTCATGAGGTCTGTGGTGACAGGTTGGATTTGGTGATCTTTGAGGTCTCTTCCAACCTTGGCGATACTGTGTTACTGTGATATCCAGGAGGGGGCATCCACAGTCTCTCTGGACAATCCATTCCAGAGTCTTGCCACCCTTGTAGTGAAGAATTTCTTCCTGAGATCCAATCTAAAACTATTCTCCTTCAATTTAAATCCATTTCCCCTTGATCAATTCTTGTCTGATAGGTAGACACACTTGTAGAACACCCTCCCCAGCCTTCCTGTAGGGATATGTGCTAGTTTGAAATAGAAATACTTACGCATGTATCATAGCATCATAGTATCATAGTTAGTATGATAGTATCAGTCAGGGTTTGAAGGGACCACAAGGATCATCTAGTTCCAACCCCCCTGCCATGGGCAGGGACACCCCACACTACATCAGGCTGGACAGAACCTCATCCAGCCTGCTCTTAAACACCTCCAGGGACAGGGCCTCAACCACCTCCCTGGACAACACATTCCAGGGCTTCACCACTCTCATGGGGAAGAACCTCCTCCTCACATCCAGTCCGAATCTCCCCACCTCCAGCTTCATTCCATTCCCCCTAGTTCTATCACTACCTGAAATCTTGAGAAGTCCCTCCCCAGCCTTCTTGTAGGCCCCCTTCAGATACTGGAAGGCCACAATGAGGTCACCTCGAGCCATCTCTTCTGCAGACTGAACAGCCCCAACTCCTCCAGTCTGTCCTCATAGGAGAGGTGCTCCAGCCCTCTGATCATCCTCATGGCCCTTCTCTGGACACATTCCAGCACCTCCACATCCCTCTTGTAATAGGGGCTCCAGAACTGGACACAGTACTCCAGATGGGGTCTCACCAGAGCTGAGTAGAGTAGGACAATCACCTCCCTTGACCTGCTGGCCACACTTGTCCTGATGCAGCCCAGGATCTGATTGGTTTTCTGGGCTGCAAGTGCACACTGAGAGCTCATGTTGAGCTTCTCGTCCACCAGCACCCCCAAGTCTTTCTCCTCAGGGCTGCTTTCCAGCCAGTCACTGCCCAGCCTGGATTTGTGCCTGGGATTGCCTCCACCCAGATGCAGGACCCTGCACTTGCTCTTATTGAACTTCATGAGGTTGGCTTGTGCCCACCTCTCCAGCCTGTCAAGGTCCCTCTGGATGGCCTCCCTTCCCTCCAGCGTGTCTGCTGCACCACACAGCTTGGTGTCATCAGCAAACTTGCTGAGGGTGCACTCAATGCCACTGTCCATGGCACCCACAAAGATGTTGAGCAAGCCTTGTGCCAGGACTGATCCCTGAGAGACTCCACTTGTCCCTGGCCTCCACTGGGACATGGAGCCATTGACAGCTACTCTTTGGGTGCGGCCATCAAGCCAGTTCCTTATCCATCTAGTGGTCCACCCATCAAACCCACGTGTCACCAGTTTGGATGATAGCAAGTAGTATGTATGATGTGTGTTTTCCTATTTTTAAATTAAAAAATCTGGTTTATTGAAATATTTGCGTGCCTATGGTGTCTCTAGTAATGGATCAAAGGGATTTTGAAACATTATTCCTTACCATAATGCTTGATTTGGACCCTTTACAACTCTAAGCAGCTTTATTTGTATTTCCTAGTGGATATTTGACAGATGTCTGGTACATATTATAAGAAAGTTCATTTTTTAGAGCTGCATTGTGTAGAACCAGGATGGAAGTACTGGAGATTCCATTTAAATTATTCCTGTAGAAAAGTAAAAGCAGCATCTACAATTTTGCATAAAAAAGGACATATTTAAGGTAATCAGAAATTATTCCTATGTGATGTTTTCCAACCAAACTACATCATTGCAGTAACATTCTCTAACTGCTTGGGTAAGTTTCTAAGCTATAATGTTAGATGCTATGAATATTCCTCACAAATCTGCATATTTTTAAATGTTCTCTGCTTTCAAGGGAAGCTGCATGTGATGTTGTCTGAGCATATTTTGGAAAACTCCACAGTTGTTCAGTGCTTTTTATTCTGTTTTCCCTCAAAAAGAGCTCACACACTTTTTGTTGCTAGAAGAGCCTTCATTCATTCAGTGATCAGTGCTTAACACAATAATAGAGGCTTTTCTCTAGCAGAAATTGTCATTATGGAATTCCTGCATTAGAACCTACATTGAAGAAGCTGTTTTAGTTCATAAATATAAAGACATTAATCACATTTTTTTCCTCTTGATTGTGACTTCTTCCTTGTCTCTTACACAAAATGTCTGATCCTTTCTCTTACATTGGAATGGTAAGGCTAACAGATGTTTTTTCAAGATATTGGGTCTACTGAACGAGGTTTACAGGGTGCTATTGATCTTAATTTACTGTGTCTTCAAGTCAAAGTAATGTGTATATTATGACAAATACTTGAGTCCTTTGCATTTGTCACATTACCAGAGTAGCTGCACAGTAGCTTGCTTTGTGTGATCAGAATTTGTAGAGGAAAAAGTCATCTTCTTCAATCACCTAACAGAATAAAAGCATTCATCAATTCCTCAGGATAGGACCTGTAAGGACTGAGTAAAGATATTTCTCACAGTATACTTTTTTGATGCCTCCTTCTACATCTGATTGTGTAGACTAAGACTTTACAAAAGACCTTTAGTTGCTCTGTGTTGACTCATTAGGTCTATACTGTACCTGTACTTGTTCCTAAAAGCTGTCAAAACTCCGTCTCATTCACATCTTGTGCCTTCTGATTGTTTCATGCTGTTGTAGCCAGACCTGCCTGGACATCTCCTACCTTTGAAATTATTGCTCTAAGCTCTTCTTTCACCACTAGACTGACCACTAACTTCACTAGGTAGTTTTATAATAGATTTTCAAGTTTCCTTTTGTGGACAGAATGATAAATGCATTCCTTTGCATTCCACCTCCTGATTGTGATGGATGTGCTTGTTTCATCTGTGAAATCCATGTGACTCCATGGATGCAGTTAGTCTTGTTGTGAGTTCAGTAAAGATAATTTCAAATGACTGAAACTTTGCTGTGGTAGGCATTATTTTCTATTCAGTCTGGCTAATCAGCCTCTCATTATGCATTTTTATCTTGTTCTCTGAACTGTAGTGTATTACCTGCCGTGACGTTACTTTAGTATTTGAACCTACCAAAGTTGTGCATATTGCGTCTGTTTTCTTTTTCCATTTCAAAGACCACAGGCTTCTTCATGGCTTAACCTGGCAGCTTTGGCAATTACCCCTGATGAGACTGGAATGTGATAATAGAGAAACGCACATGTGCAAAACTACAGTCTGTCCTTTATATTTTCTTTAGTGATTTTTTCATTTATTCAGTGCTATCTTCCTGCTAGAACTCATTGCAAGGTGCTTGCTTTCATCAGTCTGCTATTGCTGTTGTTTTGTATAACCTCAGGAATCACAGAATCACAGAATGTTAGGGGCTGGAAGGGAACTCAAAAGATGATCCAGTCCAACCCCCCTGCCAGAGCAGTATCACCTATAACAGATCACAAAGGAACACATTCAGATGGGTCTTGAATACCTCCATAGAGGAAGACTCCCCAACATCCCTGGGCAGCCTGTTCCACTGTTCTATCTCCCTCACAGTGAAAAAAATTCTCCTCATGTCTACATGGAAATTCTTATGCCTCAACTTCCACATATTGCCCTTTGTCCTGTCATTGGGCATCACCAAGAAGAGCCTGGCTCCATCCTCTTGGCACTCATAAACATATTTGTCTACATATTTATAAACATTACATATTTATAAACATTAATGAAGTCCTCTTCACCAAACTAAAGAGCCCCAGCTCCCTCAGTCTGTCCTCATAAGGAAGGTCTTCCACGTCCTTCATCATTTTTGTGGTTTGGTGCTGGATTCTTTCAAGCAGTTTCCTGAGGTCCTTCTTGAACTGAGTGGCCCAGAACTGGACACAGTATTGCAGATGCAGCCTCACCAGGGCAGAGTACAGGGGGAAGGAGAATCTCTCACAACCTACTAACCACATCCCTTCTAATACAACCCAGAATGGCATTGGCTTTCTTGGCCACAAGGGCACATTTCTGGCTCGTGGTCAACCTTCCACCAACTAGGACCCCAAGTCCTTTTCTCCTTTACTGCTCTCAAACAGGTCAGTCCCCAACCTATACTGATACATAGGGTTATTCTTTCCTAGTTGCAAGACTCACAATTCTGTTAAGTTTCTTCCTGCCCAGCTCTCCAGACTGACAAAGTCTCTCTGAACAACCTTGTGGTGTGTCAGCCACTGCTCTCAGTTTTGTGTCATCCAATGTTACATTATTAACAGTTCAGGCACAGTTATTTCATGATTAATTGGGCACCTTCAAAGAGGACTCACAAAGTACAGCAACTCCTCTCTCTCTGAAGGCACTATGTATTTTTTTACAGTTGTTAAAATTTAATGTAGTCTAGGTAGCAATTGTTAATAAAAATGAAAGGCTCTGTAGTCAGTTTATGGTTCCCTCACACTGTGTATGTTCTGTGGTAAGGTCTTAGATGTTGATGAAAATATACATAGTGTTTCTTGCAGTGGGCTGTGAATTAAAGTTCATCCTAAGTTAAATAGGGATATCAGTAGCAAACCCCAGCATTTGCAGTGTCTTCTCTGTCTGCCTTCTCTACTACAAATTTAAAGCAAAATGCTCTAATTTAATGATAACATAAAGAAATTACAATAAATGCAAAATTTTATCTTAACAAATAGGAAGTTTAGAAACTGATTAAAACACATTTAACTTTTCCAAGAAAATGATCAAGAAATAGAGTTAAAATGCAACATGGCAGCATCCAAAGTAAGCAGGGGCTTGCAGTGAAATGTTGTTAGTTTTCAAATCAGAAAATGGATGATTTCCTCTTCAGAAACTCATGACACAAGGCTTGGATAAGTACACTCTGCACTGGATTGAAAACTGGCTGGATGGCCAGCCCCTAAGAGTGATAGTTAAGGGAGCTAAATCTGGCTGGCACCCAGTCGCTAGTGGTGTCCCCCAGAGTTCACTGCTGGGGTCTGTCCTCTTTAATATCCATATCAATGATCTGAATGAGGAGATTGAGTCTACCCTCAGTAAGTCTCCACCCACCAGGCTGGGTGGCTGGGTCAATCTGCTGGAGAGTAGTGAAGCTTTATGAAGAAACCTGGACAGGTTAAATCAATAGACCAAGTTTAATTGTATAAAGTTCAATAAGGCCAAGTGCAAGGTCCTCCACCTGGGTCACAACAACCCCATGGTTGCTTTTTGTCAAGTGACAGGACTAGAGGAAATGGTTTCAAACTGCACCAGGGAAGGTTCTGGGTGGATATTAGGAAATATTTCTCCACAGAGAGGGTTATCAAACACTGGAATTGTCTGCCCTGGGCAGTGGTGGAGTCACCATTCCTGGAGGTGTTTAAGCAGCCTGTGGACCTGGTGCTTAGGGACGTGGTTTAGTGTTGACCCTTCAGTATTGGGTTGAAGGTCTTTGAGGTGTCTTCCAAATGGATGTTTTCTGTGATTCTGTGATTCAATTGCAGGTTGGTGCGGCTAAGGGCTTCTGTGATTCCTTAGTTTTTTATTACCATCACCATGGCATTATCAAGCCTTTGCAGTGTGCAAGTCTTCTATGACACAGCTGAATGCAAGCATTTATAGTCTAAGGAGGGACAGTTCAAGCTCAGAGCTTGAGAGCTTTCAATTGCAGTTCTGTTGCACTTCTGGCGCTGGGATGAGAAGTACCCTTCAGAGAACCTCTGAGAGCATAATGGAATTTGTTCATGATACTGTCTGGGAACTGTTAAGAAACTGTGGTTTCAAGCTATTATAGTGTGTAACCCTTTCACTATCAAAAATAGATTTTGTACTTAAGGATGTATGTGCATATAGTAAAGTGTATGTAACTGTGTATATATATTTTCTACTTTTGCTAGGAATATTTTTAATATTTGCCACAGATATTTCTCATCACAATCCCAGCTTCTGAATTCCAGATTTGGTAATTCAATTCCACTGGGCAGAAAATGAACTTCTCATCTAGTAAGCAGACACAGGTCAGTATTTGAAAATCATTGCATGCCTGCTTTTGACATTTGCTACAGTATGTCTCAAACACAGGTGCAGAATTATGCACAAAGAACTATTTTTTTTTATTGTTTTCTTAAAAACTCATACAAGTCATAGGATCATATAATGGTCTGGGTTGGAAGGGACCTGTGACCGTGTTAGGCTGTGCCTTTAAGAAAGGGATAGTGCTGGAACATGCTGGCTGAATATTTTGAAAACAAAGATAGGTCTAAACGAATTTCATTGGTAGATTGGTAGAATGCAACTTTAAGTTTTAGGTCAGTTTGAGTCTCTGTCTCAGTTCCAGTCTGTTCTGTCTTTTCAGCCCGTCTGCTTCTGCCTCTGAGCAACAGCACACTGGAGCTCACATTGAGAGATAACAGATAAGAAAAAAAAAAACTAGTTCTTGCATGTGCTTTTGAGCTAACAGAATTGTTTTCCTTAATAATTACGTTTTCACTCTCTCTAACCCTTTTGAGAAAAAGGGAGGTGGGGGGAGAGAGGGGGTGCAGGGGGGGGAACCCTCCTCTCTAGCTGGAGGAGGGAGTTTTGTTCTGTATTATTTTCTTTTCTGTGCATTTCTGTATATATTGTAAATATTGTATATTGTGTATATATTCACTGCATTTCATCCTACTTGTAAATATAGCTTTAAATATATCTTTGCTCCTCCAACTGAGTTAGCTGTGGCTTCTTTGTGGGGGAGGGAGAACTTTCTCTCAGCACCACAGGACCTCAAAGGTCGTCTAGTCCAATGCCCTGTCAACAGTCTTGGGTTTAATAAAAAAGCAGATACACCTACATTCAGTCATGATGCAAAATTTATGGTAGACTACACGGGAAGGAATTTTTTTCCTAGTTGAGAGTTATGTTGGAAGAACATCAAGGTAAAGATAGATCCATATAACCTTTATTAATAGTTTTGGGAACTGGAAACTTCATCAATGTATGGTATACACACAGAATCACACAGAAACATTCAATTTGGGAAAGGCCAACAGGATCGCCAAGTACAAATGAAAATCCTACTTTACAAATCTTACCACTACACCATATCCCCAAGCACCACATTCAAATGACCTTTAAACACATCTAGGGTTAGAGAGTCAACCACCTCCCTGGGCAGCACATTCCAGTGCCTGACCACTCTTGCTGTGAATTTTTTTTTCTTAATGTCCAGTCTAAACTACTCAGTCACAGCTTGAGGCCATTCCCTCTCATTCTATCACTAATTACTTGGGAGAAGAGACCAGCACCAGCCTCTCCAAATTTCCTTTCAGGTAGTTAAGACTGTAATGAGGTCTCCCCTCAGTCTCCTCTTTTCCATACAAAACAGCCCCAGCTCCCTCAGTCACTCCTCATCAGATTTATTCTCTAGGTGCTTCCCCAGCTTTGTTGCCCTCCTCTGCACTGGCTCCAGCACCTCCACATCTCTCCTGCATTAAGGTGCCCAAAACTGGACACAATACTCAAGGTGTGGCCTCACCAGAGTGGATTACAAGGTCTGAATCCCCTCCCTACGCCTGCTGGACACAACATTTCTCATACAAGCCAGGATGCCATCAGCTTTCTTGGCCACCTGGGCACACTGTTTGTTTGTATTCAGTTGCCAGTCAATGAGAACCCCCAGGTCCCTTTCTGCCAGACAGCTTTCCAGTTACACTTCCCCAAGCCTATGGTGTTGTGACCCAAGTAGAGGACCTGGCATTTGGCCTTGTTGAAGCTCATCCCATTAACGTTGGCCATTGATGCAATATAACCAAGTCCCTCTATAGAGTGTCCCTAGCATCATGCAGATCAACACTCCCATCCAACTTGGTATCATCTGCAAACTTACTGATGGCACATTTTGCCTTGATCAAAGAATGAGAGTGATGGTCTGTTTGCATTTCCTTTGTTTAGGATTTCTTTTGCCCAATGGAAAAGTAGGATAAGAAAAGTTTATGGCTGAATCTTTCCACTTTGAGATAAATCTAACTGCATTGCACTCTCTGTGCTCAGAGCTGTGTGGAAGCTGTTACCATGATCTACAGGGAATTACTCAGCTGTGAAATCCTGCTCTAAATTCACCCAGTTGATTTGAAGAAGTTCTCTGTAGCATTCTTCTGCCAAAATAGCCAACAAATGGGGCCTCTTTTCTTCTTCCCTTCCACATTTTTAGGTTTTTAATATCTGTATTATAAATGTGTGGTATTTCCAAAACCACTCTTTTTGTTTCCTCTCACTTGTTTAATTGAGTTACCTAATCATCTCTATCCAGTCACTAGGGGCTTGGGCAAAATAAATACATGAATTATTATCTCTGCTTATGCACACACAAACAAAATTACAGGATCACAGGATTGTAGGATGTTAGGGAGGGACCTCAGGAGATCATTGAGTCCAACGTCCTCACACCACCTAGACGGCACAATATTACCTTTAACCTTTGGGTCAGGATAGAAATTATCTGTCATTCAAAATTCTAAAATGATTCTTTCTGGACCAGCAATATCTGTTAGGTCAATCTCATAAGCTCCTGCTTAGACCTTTGCCCTACTGTCTGTTACCTTATTAACTCACAGAATAAAAAAGAGAAGGCTACTCAGGCACAGGAAATGAAAATTAATAGTAAACCATACACATTCAAATTATTTTTGATTCCTATAAGAAGAGCAATAAGAACTTGAAATAGCAACTCAATTTCCCCATTATCCATAAAAAACAAAGACAGTACTTGTAGAATTTATTTATTTTTTTCTTCAGTCTATGTGGAATGAGGTCCCCATATTAATTTCAAATAATTTTTCATATCAATACAAGAAATGAAGACTTCTGATGGTAATTCATGTACATACCTATCAACATCTCCTGGAATATGGTATAATAAATTAAAGCCTTTGGGCTAGTGTTATTCCATGTCAGTGGACTTGCATATCTTCTGCAGCAATACAGGATTTTCTTCCATTATTCTCTAGATATTTAAGTAGATTAATATGCCAATATGTTTATAAGTACTAATACTGATTTATTTTTTTCAGTAGCAGCTAGACTTCTAAGCTATTAGTTTAACTCTACTTACTTCTAAATTAATGAGTCCTGATTGCTTTACTGAATTAGCATCTGAGTAATATCAAGCCTGTAATTTTGGTACACTTACAGAGCTAAAAAATGTGTCAGAGTCTTGTACTTAATAAGGAATACATTTGGAATACAGTCCTAGAAACAGAATGTTTTTTTTTAATTAAGCTATGGGTGTCTTAATAAACTTCTTAATAAAATTAATGTAGTTACAACCCTAAAATAAATTACAGATCAGCTTCGCAGTTCTGTCACAATAGGATGAGTGCCTTTAAATTATTTGAGGGAGAAGTAACAGACACCTCTTAAATTTTATTTTGTTTTCTATAGAAATCCTCAGCAATTTCATACTCAGTGAATTGTGTCACTATCGTCTGATGTGATACAAGCAGGGACAAAGGGAGCTATTGTTGAATAGAAAATCTTAAGATCTTTTTCATATTTTACAGAAACAAAATGTGTGTGGTGGTGTTTTATTTTTTTTTCCCCTTCCTTTTGTTTTGTTTTATTTTAAGGCAGATTGGTATTAACAATTTCTGCAGAAAAAGCTGTATGCTGCTGTGGAAAATACACTGATACTGACACTGAGTTGCTCAGTGGAGGGAGGAAAGGCAAAATATGAAAGAAATCAGAAGTGTCAAAAGACTCAGTGTCATACTTGCAGCAGGAAAGTGAATGTTTCACCACTCGGTGTCCCTGTTGCATTTAATGTTTGTAATCACTTTCCCATATGGTTGCTTGCTTTTTTTTTTCTTTTTTTTTTTTTTTAATTATTATTTGTTGTGGGGTGTTTTTATGGTACTCACTGCAGCTACGTTTTAAGAGGTAAGAATGAAAAGTAGCAATTAAACTGGGAGCTCCTAATAGCTCTCAGATCTACCAACAAATTTTGTCAAGCATTAAACCAACAGTGCAAAGTCTTGGGTGCCAAACACTAGTAATGAACTGGTTCAGAGGTGGATAAAACTTACTCAATTCAGGGTTTGGAAATCTGTCAAATTTATTAATGTGGTCATTTGAGAACTCGTCAAATTCACAGTACTCTTCCCTTCATGTTTACAGCCTTTCCATTTTTCTTGAAGACATCTTCTGGCATTGACACTTCTACACATATCTTCTCTCTTTGATGTGGACAGTATTTCACACAGGCACTGTTTTGTTTAAAAAGATATTCAGACTGCAAATTTATTTCAGACTGTGATTTTCTCTGTGCTGTGTATGTGACATGTGAGGCAGGGCTCCTGTCTTGCCCAATGCATGAAGGAATTAGAACTAAATTTTCTATGAACGTAAGGAAGAAATAAAGGAAAAGAAATAGTTCTACAGGGAATCAAGAGCAATCTAAAATGAAGAGTGGCAGATGAGGATCTGCTTCAGTAATGGAGTAAATATATTCCCTGGTGTTCCTGTGTAGCCACATGCAACTGATTCTATAATATGTTTCTCCTCCTTTCCCTGATAGCTTTCCTTGCCTGTAATGTGTCACCAACTAAATATTTCTGTTGAACACATCTTTGTACTTCATCCTCACCAGTCTCGAAGTTGAAAAGCCAATACAAAGCTTCTAGTTGAAATATAACATTAGTTTTTTGTGGGGTAAATTATCTTCATTTTGAGAGGACATTGTCACCCTAGGCAGATTGGCAGTGCAGTGTTTGAAAGCACTGTTTTTGGAGTATTTTTGTCATCAGTTATTGCAATGTAGGCTAAAAATTGAGGAACTTAAAAGCCACTTTAATGACTAGAGTTCAGAGTAATCCAATTTCCAAATGAGAGAAATAGAGCAATGCAGAATTGGCAAATACTCTTTGTCTGTAAAACTGGTAAAGTGGATCATAAACAGAAACAATTCCTCCTAATAATTCTCTGACAACAAGGAAGTAAAAAGAAGAAATACCCTCTGCATGCTAAACTATCAATTTGTTTCTCTTGAATCAATCAAATCAATTTGCTTGTTGTTGCTTTGCAGCCCTGCAACACTGTAGGATAATGTGTGTGAAGCTAATACAAGCAGGCGAAATGGGCCTGCTGCCTTTTAATTCACACACACACACACACACGAAAGAGGAAAGGGAGGCAGAAGGCTGAGAAACAAGGTAAAGGTCTGTTGAAGAAGATTCCCCTATTCCTTTATTATTTTATCCCTTCTCTCTCTAGATGGGTAAAATATATGAACACTTGTACATGAATAACAGAAGATAATAATAGCGCCTCTCCTTTGTACAACAAACAAAAGGTCAAAGAAGAAGGAAACACAATGTAGCAGAGAAAATTTGAAGACATCAGAGCCATTTAACCATGGCCAACCAGGTTGGGCAGGCAGATGGATGTGTGGATCCCAGCTGCAGGGCAAAAGCTGTGTGGATAAGGGAGAAGGAAGAAGTTACTAGCAAACTGAGCATGTATATGGAGTCTTTGGGAGGGAAAGGCAGTGAAAGCAAAGCAAGTGGGACTTAATTGGAAATGATCAATAATGACTGGCTCACCGGTGAGGTCCCAGATGACTGGAAACTGGCCAACGTGGTCCCCATCCACAAGAAGGGTCGGATGGAGGAACCTGGAAACTACAGGCCGGTCAGCCTGACCTCAGTGCCAGGGAAAGTGATGGAGCAGATTATCCTGGCAGCAATAACTGCGGACCTGAAGGATGGCCAAGGGCTCAGGCCCAGCCAACATGGATTCAGGAAGGGCAGATCCTGCCTCTCCAACCTGATCTCCTTCTATGATCAGGTGACCCGCCTGGTGCATGTGGGGAGGCCTGTGGATGTGGTCTACCTGGACTTCAACAAGGCCTTTGACACCGTCCCCCACAGCAAAATGCTGACTAAGCTGTGAGCTCGTGGATTGTACCATTACACTCTGTGCTGGGTTAGGAACTAGATGGAGGGCCGGGCCCAGAGAGTGGCAGTGAACGGTGCCACATCCAGCTGGAGGCCAGTCACCAGTGGTGTCCCCCAGGGATCAGTGCTGGGCCCTGTCCTCTTCAACATCTTCGTTGATGAAATGGGTGAGGGGGTCAAGTCAGTCATCAGCAAGTTTGCAGATGACACCAAGTTAGGGGTAGATGTTAGTCAGTTAGAGGGTGGAAAGGCTCTGCAGAGGGACTTCGACCGACTGGACAGATGGGCAGAGTCCAATGGGATGGCATTCAACAAGTCCAAGTGCCAAGTGCTGCACTTTGGCTACGGCAATCCCATGCAGAGCTATAGGCTGGGGTTGGAGTGGCTGGAGAGCTCCCAAACAGAGAGGGACCTGGGTGTGCTGATCGACAGCCACCTGAATATGAGCCAGCAGTGTGCCCAGGTGGCCAGGAGGGCCAATAGCATCCTGACCTGCATTAGGGATAGTGTGGCCAGCAGGAGCAGGGAGGTCATAGTGCCCCTGTACTCTGCTTTGGTTAGGCCGCACCTTGAGTCCTGTGTCCAGTTCTGGGCCCCTGAGTTTAAGAAGGACATCGAAACACTTGAGCGTGTCCAGAGAAGGGCAACAAGGCCTTGAACACAAGCCCTATGAGGAGAGGCTGAGGGAGCTGGGATTGTTTAGCCTGGAGAAGAGGAGGCTCAGGGGTGACCTCATTGCCCTCTACAACTACCTGAAGGGTGGTTGTAGCCAGGAGGGGGTTGGCCTCTTCTCCCAGGCAGCCAGCACCAGAATGAGGGGACACAGTCTCAAGCTGCGCCAGGGGAGGTTCAGACTCGAGGTGAGGAGGAAGTTCTTCACTGAGCGAGTCATTCGGCATTGGAACCGGTTGCCCAGGGAGGTGGTTGAGTCATCGACCCTGGAGGCATTCAAGGGGAGATTGGACGTGGTACTTGGTGCCATGGTCTAGGCATGGGGTCTGTGTTGAAAGGTTGGACTCGATGATCCCCGAGGTCCTTTCCAACCTAAGTGATACTGTGATACTGTGATACCGTGACTAGCCCAGGAGCTCTTCTTGATAGCACACTTGATAGTTCAAAAATATATGTGCAATATGAGAACATCTGCAAACTCCCATTGCTATTCTGGTATATCATTTCTCCTGGATCCGGACTTCTCTTAGAAGATAATACATTTCAAAGAAACCATCTGAAAGACAGGAACTAACCTTCTGCTATTCTGTATCATTTGTTTGTGATTAAGTAACTGAATCACCATATCCACAGAAGATAGCATGCAAGGTCTTCTGGTCTCCGAGCTGGTGCACTAAGGTTTTGATGGATGGACCATTCAGTGGATAAAGAACTGGCTTGATGGCAGTACACAAAGAGTGACTGTCAACGGGTCCATGTTCAAGTGGAGTCAGTGACAAGTGGAGTCCCTCAGGATCAGTACTGGGACCAGGCTTATTTAACTTAGTTTCATAGTTTCATAGTTTTATTCAGGGTTGGAAGGGATCAAAAGGATCATCTAGTTCCAACCCCCCTGCCATGGGCAGGGACACCCCACACTAGATCAGGCTGGACAGAGCCTCATCCAGCCTGCTCTTAAACACCCCCAGGGATGGGGCCTCGACCACCTCCCTGGACAACACATTCCAGGGTTTCACCACTCTCACGGGGAAGAACCTCCTCCTCACATCTAGCCTGAATCTCCCCACCTCCAGCTTCATTCCATTCCCCCTAGTCCTATCACTACCTGAGATCTTGAGAAGTCCTTCCCCAGCCTTCCTGTAGGCCCCCTTCAGATACTGGAAGGCCACAATTAGGTCACCTCGGAGCCTTCTCTTCTGCAGACTGAACAGCCCCAACTCCTTCAGTCTGTCCTCATAGGAGAGGTGCTCCAGCCCTCTAATCATCCTTGTGGCCCTTCTCTGGACACCTTCCAGCACCTCCAGGTCCCTCTTGTAATAGGGGCTCCAGAACTGGACACAGTACTCCAGGTGGGGTCTCACCAGGGCTGAGTAGAGGGGGAGGATCACCTCCCTCGACCTGCTAGCCACACTTGTCCTGATGCAGCCCAGGATCTGATTGGCCTTGCGGGCTGCAAGTGCACACTGAGAGCTCATGTTGAGCTTCTCGTCCACCAGCACCCCCAAGTCTCTCTCCTCAGGGCTGCTTTCCAGCCAGTCACTGCCCAGCCTGAATTTGTGCCTGGGATTGCCTCCACCCAGATGCAGGACCCTGCACTTGGTCTTGTTGAACCTCATGAGGTTGGCTTGCGCCCACCTCTCCAGCCTGTCAAGGTCCCTCTGGATGGCCTCCCTTCCCTCCAGCGTGTCTGCTGCACCACACAGCTTGGTGTCATCAGCAAACTTGCTGAGGGTGCACTTAATGCCACTGTCCATGTCACCCACAAAGATGTTGAACAAGCCTTGTGCCAGGACTGATCCCTGAGGGACTCCACTTGTCCCTGGCCTCCACTGGGACATGGAGCCATGGACAGCCACTCTTTGGGTGCGGCCATCAAGTCAGTTCCTTATCCATCTAGTGGTCCACCCATCAAACCCATGTGTCACCAGTCTGGAGACCAGGATGTGGTGCAGGACAGTGTTGAAGGCTTTGCTCAGGTCCAGGTAAATGACATCAGTTGCTCGCCCCTCATCTATTAATGTTGTCACCTGCTCATAGAAGGCAACCAGGTTGGTCAGGCAGGATTTGCCCTTGGCAAAGCCATGCTGACTGTTCCCAATCACCTCTTCACTATTCTTTTGAGCGAGTAGTGACTCCAGGAGGATCTGCTCCATGATCTTTCCAGGCACAGAGGTGAGACTGACTGGCCTGTAGTTCCCTGGTTCCTCCTTCTTACCCTTTTTGAAGATGGGGGCAATGTTTCCCCTTTTCCAGTCTGTGGGGACTTCACCAGATTGCCATGACTTTTGAAATATAATAGAGAGGGGTTTAGCAACCTCATCTGCCAGTTCTCTCAGTACCCGTGGGTGTATCCCGTCGGGTCCCATGGAGTTGAACACTTTCAGGTTCTTCAGATGATCACGAACCTGATCTTCACTTACAATGGGCAGTTCTTCCTCCCCGTCCCTGGCTTTGACTTCCATAACATCAGGAGTGTGGCTAGAGGCCCTTGCAGTGAAGACTGAGGTAAAGAAGTTATTAAGTACCTCAGCCTTTTCAACATCTTTGTTGATGACATGGACAGTGGCATTGAGTGCACTCTCAGTGAATTTGCTGATGATGTCAAGCTGTGTGGTGCTGGAGACACACCAGAGGGAAGGAATCTAAGAGGGACCTTGACAGGCTGGAGAGGTGAGCCCATGACAACCTCATGAGGTTCAACAAGACCAAATGCAAGGTCCTGCATCTGGGACAGGGCGATCCCAGGCACAAATCCAGACTGCGCAGTGACTGACTTGAGAGCAGCCCTGACGAAAAGGACCTTGGGGTGCTGCTGGATGAGAATTCAACATGAGCTCTCAATGTGCACTTGCAGCCCAGAAACCCAATCATATCTTGGGCTGCATCAAGAGAAGCATAGCCAGCAAGTTGAGGGAGGTGGTTCTCCCCCTCTACTCAGCTCTGGTGAGACCCCACCTGGAGTACTGCATCCAGTTCTGGAGCCCCTATTACAAGAGGGATATGGACATGCTGGAATGTGTCTCGAGAAGGGCCACAAGGATGAGCAGAGGGCTAGAGCTCCTCTCCTATGAGGACAAACTGAGAGAATTGGGGCTGTTCAATCTGGAAAAGAGAAGGCTCTGAGGAGACCTAAAAAAAAGTGAGGGGAAGGAGACATGGAACAGTGTGAGTGGAGGAAGGTACCTCTATGGGTAGGTCTGAAATTATATTTTGCATGTTTATGGTATTAAGTAGTATGGCAGGATATTTTTGCCTTCACTTGAGGAAAAAAAGCCACACCTGTATATCTAAATATATCAGATAGTTATAGTAATCTCTGTATCTGGCTATATGAGGGAATCTGCTCAACTCGTGTATGAAATTTATGTAAGTGCTACACTTCTACATCATGTACTGCTAAATATCTTGCAATACTTAGAATACTATAACATCTGCAACAAATAATGCAAGCAATAAAACTATAACCATGTCAGTTACACTTTCAGAATCAAATTTTCAGGAAATAAGATTGAATCATAAATAGATGTTTGGATTAATTTATTTAGTCTGATTTATACATTGCCTTGTCATGCCATCCTTTGGAAATATGCCCTAAAAGCTATGGCCTAAGATGTCCTTCTTAAATTATTTTAACACAGGAGATAGTTGTGAAAGTTACAATCGCCCTATTCACCTCTCTGATCGCATGGAATATGTAATTTAAAAACACAGATGCATTTCCTTTCTGTTTACACTGAACTTATCATGATGGTGTCATTGCTACACTAGAAAACTAGAATAAATTTCTTGGGTAAATATCCTCAGATTTTTCTTTTCTAGAAGAAATATTCTTCTCAAACAGCAAAGGATCTTGAAAGCAGGGAAAAGAGCAAGAGAAGCAAGGAGGTAACAATTAGAAATACTTACTGAACTTCAGCTACTCTTTTTACTCAACAGCTTATTTCCCTGTGTTCCACTGGCTCCTGTAAGATATATTCTCAATATTTTTGTCTTTCTTGAATGTGGCTACTTTGTACTCTTAAAAAAAAAAGTAATAATAATAAAAAATCCTATGCTTTTCTCAGTAAAGAATATAGTTTTTTCCCCAAGTGTCATGAGAACAGTTTGTGACACATTGGAGTGATCCTAAGATCTGCACAGAAGTTTAGCAAAGCAGATATTCAGACAGCTATCAGGAACTGAATAGCTTTTTACATTCTTTTTTCACCTCAAACCAGATGAAATACATTTGTTTATCCATCTCTGGATTCTTGAATTGTTTTCCAAGCAGTCTGGTCCGAATTTGTGCCTGAGTTGTGTTATAGGCAGTCATAGTTATTGTTCCTTTTGTCCAGAACTCACCAGGACTCCTGATGCATGATATGCCTAAAAGAGATTCAGGTTTACAATTATTTTTCTCTTTCTGGTATTCCAGGAACTTGACACAAATGCAGAAACTGCATGTTCCTCAGCAAATTTCTGAGTGTGTTTCTTCTTACTAAATTCATCTAGTTAGAACTCCCTAGAAGGGATAGCCCTGCAGTATGCCTTTTGAAGTAGGAAGTAACTTGAAGCTCTCGTTCCTCACCATCTGATGTGAATAACACCTTCTTTGCCTCAATTTTTACTAGTAGGACAGAATGTCTTCCAGACAGCTGGCCTCCAGAGCTGGCAGAAGGAGCCAGGGAGCAGCATAGTTTTCCACTGTTCCAAAATGGGGCAGTTGGTGATCTGCTTAGCCGCCTGGATCCCCACAAGTCCATGGGACCAGATGGGATCCATCCTAGGGTTCTGAGGGAGCTGTCAGAGGAACTGGCCAAGCCGCTCTCCATCATTTTTCAGCAGTCCTGGCTCACTGGCGAGGTCCCAGAGGACTGGAAGCTGGCCAACGTGGTGCCCATCCAGTCTCAGGCTGCACCAGGGGAAGTTCAGGCTGGAGGTCAGGAGGAAGTTTTACACGGAGAGAGTGATTGCCCATTGGAATGGGCTGCCTGGGGAGGTGGTGGAGTCGCCGTCACTGGAGGTGTTCAGGAGGAGACTTGACAGGGTGCTTGGTTACATGGGTTAGTTGATTAGGTGGTGTTGGGTGATAGGTTGGACGTGATGATCTTGAAGGTCTCTTCCAACCTGGTTTATTCTATTCTATTCTATTCTAATTTCACTGAAGTCAGCTAGTGAATGGCTGTAATTACTTGTATTAGCCAGGGCTTTCAGTGTAGTTTCATACTGATGGCGGTCTTGCATTATAATTTCTAACTGAACATATTTGAAATTAAAGGAACTTCAATCATTAAAAGGATGAGCTGACAAAGCTTTTCATTAAAAAAGTAATCCTCTACTGTACTTAATTTAAAAATTCTCTAAAAATGAACTGTCCACTACTTCATGATTTAAACTCAGATCATTGAAAGCCCTTTGCTCATCATTAAGTGTGAAAATACAAATCAGTCAGGCAGAATAAAGAAATAACATACACATCACTGATTAAATAAAGATCATCAGATATAAGTTACTGTTGTCTCTTGCGGTCCTTTCCTTCCATGAATGGAAAACAAAACTTTTAAATGGGAGGACAGCTAACTGGAAAAAGAAGTCTAGGATGGGTGACGATACCATGTAAAATTAGAGTACAGTTATATGACTGTACAAATTACCTCTGAAAAGATTCCAAGTGTTGTATCATGAACAAGATCCACATAAGCTTATTTTTCCCTATAAGCTCATTTAAAAATGTGCATTATGCTGATATGGTCTTTATGTTGGGTATTCTCATTTCCCTCTGGCAAAATAAAACCAATAAAATAAAACCTCCCAATTTTAATGGTTCTTCTACTAATTACATAGCAATTCAATTCTATTTACACAACTGACTGAGGTCAGACAACCATCCTAGAAGATCTAATGCAATATACAATGTAGATAGATATTAAAGATGGAAAACACATGTTAAAATTACATGAATTCCTAAAATACTTTCATTCTATGACACAAGAAATTCACTGACAGCTGTTTTGTGGTTGGTTTTTTGTTTGGTTGTTTGTTTTTTGGGGTTAGGATTTAATTTTTCTTATGTTTTTAGTAAAAAAAAAAGCCTCAGCAAAACCAAAATAGTATAAAGAGTTTATTCATGCAAATTTAAATACAGGGACAATTTAAAAATGGTTTAAAAATGGTTTAAAAATGGTACCTGCCAACATCCAGCAAGCAAACTTATATTTTGTAGGCACAATACAGTTTTAATGCAAGAACTAAACAAACAAAAATTAGTGTTCAGCCTGCTCTTGAGGTATATTTTATATAACATATAATTTACAGAAAAGCCTCCTAATTTCAAGTTTGTATGGATACATTTTTGATTGTTGCTAATTCTGTTTTTTCATCTTTTCAACATTTTATTTTACCCCACCACATAACCTATACATTCTCATAATGTATATGGCTCCCTTATGTCAGAAACTTGGATTATCTAAGTAAAATGCTGGAAAGAGATTGCTGCCAAAGACAACACATCTCCCTAATTGAGAAGAATCCACATTTTATACCTCAGAGGATTCCTGTAATTAAGATAAGTGAAAGCATTATACATTATTCTCTAATGGAGTTTATTTAGAATGGTTTAAGAGACGACCATTTAACTTTGATGTCTTTTATCTCTTTTACATGCCAATCCTCTCTGTTCTACTCAAAAGGCCTAGAGCATTTTGTTAGTTAATCACTGCAAGTGTCATGCATCATAGCCTAGTGACTTCTCTTGCATAAGAAGTCAGAGATCTGGAGATTCCTATTTTATTTACTAACTGAATTATATGATCACTGCAATCAAGCTTAACCGAGCATAGAAAGAGTCACCATTGCTTCCTACTTGGGAAGCCGGAGGTCTGAGTGGACAAAGTTAAGACAAGCTTTAGCTAAGGACTGGTAAACTAGCTTGGAGCATGACCAAACAAGGAGCATGGAAATCCCTTAACTGCCAAAGCCAAGAGGATTTTTATGGTGGAAAGATAACTCCATGCTTGTTTTTTCTGATTCTACTATTTTTCTAAGGGTCAGCACCTAACAGTTGATTTATGATGTGCATGGATGTACATGTGTTCTGATGTACATCAGTACATCTTTGCTTCATACATATATTTGATTTTTATGTTGTAGAGAATTAAATCATTGGATTTTAATTTGAAGGCCAACTTGCATGAGACAGCTGCTTCCAACAGCCAGAACAAATAAAGTTACTAGCTGAAATCAATTATTTTGTGAGTGTAAGCCTCAGAATATCAGCCAAAGATTTGGAACCAAAGATTTGGAACCAAAGATTTATTCTGTTTCTTATCACAATAACAGGTGACTATGTTACTAATCTTCTCCCAATGATTCATAGATTCACAGAATACCACGTTGGAAGAGAACTCGAGAATTATCTAGTCCAACCTTCCAGGGTAAGAATATAGATTAAATGTGATGGCCCACCACCCTGTCATGCTTGACCTTGAATCTGTGTGGTATAGGAGAATCCACCACCTCCCTTGGGAATTTATTTCAATGTATAATAGCAAGAATGGTGAATCATATTTTTTTCTGTCATCCAATCTGAATCTCCCCAGTAAGAACTTGTACCCATTACCCTTTGTCTTTACTGTGTGATTCTTTGTAAAAAGGGAGTGTCCCTTCTCATAATGGCTGCCCTTTAAGTACTGGTAAGTGGTCAAGCCTTCCCTTCTCAAGGCTGAACAAAGCCAGTTCTCTAGCCTTCCTTCATAAGGCAGACCTTCCAGTCCTCTGATCATTCCTGTGGCCATTCTCTGGACCTGTTCCAGCCTGTCTGCATCCTTCTTGTACAGCAGGGATGAAAACTCAACACAGTACTCAAGGCATGACCTGACCAGTGCTGAGTAGAGTTGGGAGAATGACATCTCTATTCTTGCTTGTGATGTCCATATTAATGCAACTCAGCATACTGTTGGCTTTCTGTGCCATTGTAGCACACTGTTCATAGAATCATAGAATCAACAAGGTTGGAAAGACCTCAGAGATCATCAAGTCCAACCTATTACCTAAAATCTAACACCTCATGACAAGTAAACCATGGCTTCAAGTGCCATGTCCAATTCCCTTTTGAACACCTCCAATGATGGTGATTCCATCACTTCCTGGGCAGTACATTCCAAAGGCAAATTGCTCTTTCTGTGAAGAGTTTTCACCTCACCTCCAGCCTAAACCTCCCCTGGCACAGCTTGAGACTGTGTCCTCTTTTTCTGATGCTGGTTGCCGGGAGAAGAGATGATCCCCCACCTGCCTACAAACTCCTTTCAGGTAGCTGTAGAGAGCAATAAGGTCTCCCCTGAGCCTCCTCTTCTCCAGGCTAAACAACCCCAACTCCCTCGGTCTCTTCTCACAGGGCTTGTGCTCAAGACTTCTCCCCAGTCTCATTGAACCTTCTCTGGACATGTTCAAGTATCTCAATGTCCTTCTTAAATTGAGGGGCCCAGAACTGAACAGAGTACTCAAGATGTGGCCTGACTAGTGCTGAGTACAGGGGCAGAATGACTTCCCTGTTCCTGCTGGCCACACTATTTCTGATGCAGGCCAGGATGCCATTGGCCTTCTTGGCCACCTGGGCACACTGCTGGCTCATTAAAAAAAACCTCCCGCCAGTGGAAGTTCAGGTTGGATGTCAGGAAGAAGTTCTATACAGAAAGAGTGATTGCCCATTGGAATGGGCTGCCCAAGGAGGTGGTGGAGTCGCCGTCATCGAAGGTTTTCGGGAGGAGACTTGATGGGGTGCTTGGTGTCATAGGTTAGTTGTTTAGGTAGGTTGGATTGGTTGAGGAGTTGGACATGATGATCTTAAAGGTCTCTTCCAACATGGTTTAGTTTATTCTAAAAAAATAAAGATAATCTGGATGAGGGGATTGAGTCCACCATCAGTAAGTTTGCAGATGACACCAAGCTGTGGGCAGATGTTGATCTGCTAGAGAGCAGGAGGGCTCTGCGGAGGGACCTAGACAGGCTGGACAGATGGGCAGACTCCAAGTGCTGGGTGCTGCACTTATGCCATAACAACCCCATGCAGCACTACAGGATGGGGTCAGAGTGGCTGGAGAGCAGCCAAGCAGAAGGAGACCTGGGGGTACTGGTTGACAGCCAGCTGAACATAAGCCAGCAGTGCCAACCTCTTGGACTCCACCCATCTGTCCAGCCTGTCAAGGTTCCCCTGCAGAGCTCTCCTACCCTCTAACAGATCAACACCTGCCCCCAGCTTGCTGTCATCTGCAATCTTACTAATGGTGGACTCAATCCCCTCATCCAGATCATCAATAAAGATATTGAATAGAATTTGGCCCAACACTGATATCTTGGGGACACCACTAGTGACTGGGTGCCAGCTGGATGTGTCACCATTCACCACCATTTTCTGGGCTTGGCCCTCCAGCCAGCTCCTAACCCAATGCATTATGCTGCCGTCCAAGCCATGGGCTGACAGCTTGGCCAGGAGTTTGCTGTGGGAGACGCTGTCAAAGGTCTTGTTGAAGTCCAGGTAGACTACATCCACAGCCTGCCCCACATCTGCCAGTCACCTAATCATAGAAGGAGATCAGATTGGTCAAGCAGGACCTGCCCTTCCTGAATCCATGCTGGCTAGACCTGATCCATTGGCCATCCTGCAGGTGCATTTTGATTGCCCCCAAGATGATCTGCTCCATATCTGGCACTGAGGTCAGGCTGGCAGGCCTGAAGTTTCTAGGTTCCTCTATCCCACCCTTCTTGTGGATGGGCATCACATTGGCCAGTTTCCAGTCATCTGGGACCACTCCAGAGAACCAGGATTGTTGGTAAATGATGGAGACCAACTTGGTCAGCTCATGTACCAGCTCTCTCAGCACCCTAGGATGGATCCCATCTGGGCCCATGGACTTGTGAGTATCCAAGTGGCTCAGCAGGTCTTTAACTGCTTCATCATGGATTTCAAGAGGATTATACTGCTCCCTGAGCCCATCTACCAGTTCAGGAGGCCAGTTATCCTGAAGCCCTCCTGTCTTACTCTTGAAAGTTAAGGCAAAGAAGGTATTTAGTACCTCAGCCTCTTCCTCATCTTTAGTTACAATATTCCCCTCCAAGTCCAATAAAAGTGAAGGTTCTTGTCCCTCTTTTTACCATTAATACAAAAATTAATGCAAAAATCTATACTTGGCCTCACTGAACTTCATACAGTTCCTTCTTGCCCACTCAACCAGACTGTCAAGATCTTCCTGGAGGGTAGCTCTCCCTTCTGGGGTGTCAACTTCTCCACTAATTTTTGTGTCATCAGCAAATTTTATCAGTGTGCTCTTAATTCCAATACCTAAATCATTAATGAAGATATTAAAGAGCATTTGGCCCAGTATTGATCCCTGGGGGACCCCACTAATGACAGGTTGCCAGTCTGAGAAAGAGCTCTTTATTACCACCGTCTGGGTACAGCCTTGTAGTGGTTTAAGCCTTAATTGGGAGTTAAAAGCTCAGATGGGGGCAAGGCTGAGAATCTCTCCCCTACTCCCCCCTCCTCCCTCCCAACAGAGAAGGGGGGAAAAAAAGGAAGGAGCAAATCCACCAAACAATAATTTGGAGTTGTCTTGGAAGTAGAGAGGTAAGAGTTTTCTTTAAACAATATATATATGTATAACAATAACAGGTAAGGTTCACAGGGGCAAGGAACAATAATGTATGGGAGGGGACAATGAAGAATAATACAAAACCAGTCTCTCTCTAAAGAGGCATGGAGGCAGCAGGGAGAAGGATCAGGCCCAACCATGTGGCAGAGGAGCAGGAAAGCAGCCACAGTAGCTCTCATCCAGGAGCAGCAGGAGCCAAAAGGAGAACAAATAGCTGCCATGTCCTGTTTTTATACCCTAGCTGTGCAGGAAGGGGGCAGTGGAACAGACTCAGTTTCCCAGGGGGACGACACCCTGCAGGGAGGTCAAAGTACTTGCAAGCCCTCCACCCTGTTTTGTTTTTGTCATAGAATCTCAGTTTCTTAACAACAAGGCTGTGGGAGGCTGTGTCAAAAGCCTTAGAGTGATAGTATCGTAGTATCATAGTATCAGTCAGGGTTGGAAGGGGCCACAAGCATCATCTAATTCCATGGGGGACCAGATCCAGAGAGACAATGTGTCACCTTGTCATAGAAGGCAATCAGGTTTGTCAAGCATGACTTAGCCCTGGAGATTTCATGTAAGTATTTCCCTACCACCTTCTTCAGGTTACTTGTAATAGCCCCCCGGAGGATTTGTTCCATAACTTTCCCAGGGATTGACTTTAGGCTAATGAGTCTATAACCTGGGTCCTCCTTGGAACCTATTTTGTAGATAGAGGTGACATTAGCCTTCTCCCAGTCTTCTGGTACATTTCCTGACCTCCGAGATTTCTCATATGTTATGCACTGACAGTGTTACTTATCCAGACAAACCAATAATGCAGAGTGTGGTCATACATAAAAAGGGCAAATAGAAGCTTTGTCTTCTGATGTGTGACACCCTAGCAGGCTGAATGTAGAAAATAAGAGTCACAAGTCTGCTGCTACTGCAGGTGGAAGACCAGCTAAATCAGTTTAACACTTCTGGAACTACTGCTTTAAGAAAGCTGTAGCAAAATGGAAGACCCATGAAAGTGAAAAACAAGTTGTGAGCAAGATTACTGATCCATGCTGCTGTCCAGGGAAAAGATAGTGGCTTATGTAGCACTTTGCTGTAACAGTGTTACCACCTTCACTCACAGGGCTGCAGCCGCACAGATGCTATCTGACAGCCAGAGCTACAGCAGCATAATTCAGGTTTTCGTTCTGTTTGTTTAAAAATTCTCTTGAGATGATGCCAACAATATTGAGAGCTCTGCATCCACCAGGGTACAAAAAAGAAAAAAAATAAAAAAGGAAAAAGGAAAAAAACCCAGCTGATTTTCTAGCAAGCAAATCAAACTGTGTAACAGGTCTTTGGACAATGGCTCTACATTTTACCTTTTCCTGGCCTGTAATCAATAGCCTTATCTCCAATATTCTTATCTTACAATGACTGAAATCCCAATAACTCAGGTGCTCTGAAGCAGGAAATCTATCTGTCAAATTCCTCTTGTTATTTTGTAAAGGGCTTGCTATTTGTTAGTTACTTCCCAATCGTTTCTGTTCTCCTCAGGCTTATGTTACATATGAGTTAAGAGTATCTTGCAAGAGTAGGTGTGCCACTAATGCTAGCAGTCTGTTCTGCCTGCTTCTCTCTGAAGAGTTTTAGGAGATGTTCACAACACTGTGTGCCATTACTTTAAATAAAATTAATATTGAAGACAAAAAAATCAGGAAATACAGAAATAATGCTGACAAACTGAAAATACCTAAATGCCAAAGCTGTGTTTTTACATCTTACAGCCTGCATTTCTTTGTTGTTATAAAATAGTCTTTATCCAGCAGGTTCTAAGTACAAATTTAATAATAAATCTAAGTCCTGTGTGAGCTATTTATGTATTTTGTGTACGTATGTGTGGAAAAAATGTTAAAAAGAATTCTTATTTTAATTAACAAAAAGTTAAGAGTCATGCATAGTGCAGAAAAGAGCAATGTACCCTGACGACAGAAAACGTCAGGGAGTGCATGTCACCTGAGAGTGAAGTTATACTACATATTTTGTGAATGCCTGTAATGGAATCACTAAAAGATGGGAAATAATAAGACAGTAGTCTTTAATGCCTTCGGATAATCTGATCTGAAGGGAGCTAGGAATAATATAAATTTCTTTAATGAAGCCGTTTAATTAACGCTAGAAGTAGTATAATATCCAAGACCTCCACCTCTTAACAAAAGTGCTTCCTGGATAGTTAGATTTCCTGACTGACATAGCCATGGCGATTAAAGGTGCACATCATACTGTTCGGAAGAACAAACCATATCCAAAATCTATGCAATTTTAAATTCAGGAGGAATAACTACCTGAAATTTCCCAAAATACCAGGATGAAATATCTTAGTTGTTATGACTAAAACCATTTTCATTTATCTGGACCCTTCTGGACCAGCTGGTGATTTTTAGCCTAATAAAAAAATATAAACATGGGAAAAATCAAATAAAAAGCGCCAAATCATAGGAAGAGGTGTGAGACAGAGAGCAAATACAATGCAGTATCCTTTAGTTTTGTTGTCTGAGGAGGGTTGAGAGAAAACAAATTCACATTATTTTGTAACAGTGGCCAAGAAGGCAAAAGTAGAACTGCATGATGGAAAATCCTTCCATAAAATGTGGCTACCATTAATATCTATCACCACTTTCCTGCTTCTATTTTGTTGTCTGGCTACTACCACCTATCCAAAAACTGACTGAAACTGAAAATGCATTGTGCTGGAGAACTACTGAGTGGGTCACTAAAAACATTGCTCAAACATACCTGTTTGAAAACCATGACCAATCTCCCAGTTGGTTTCTCTTCTTGGTTCTATAATTCTGTGGTTGTGTAAATGTAGGTATCCTTATTCTGGAGAAACAAGACATCAGTGCTGATTTTGCCAAGTGTTGAATTCGCCAAGCACACTTCTTCAGTAAGACTCCTCATAAATACATTTCCCACTGGCTCAGGCAGCTCTTGGTCTAGCTCACTCACTAACTTTAAAGACAGATACTCTGCAAGCATAACAGAGATACAGGCTTGCACTCCAGTGTCATTTCTGTCATATTCACTTCTCTTCTCCCCCAAAATTTTACATTTATTGTCTGTCATTGTTTAGTATGTGGAATGAAGCTGGATGTGGGGAGATTCAGGCTGGATGTGAGGAGGAAGTTCTTCCCCATGAGAGTGGTGAAGCCCTGGAATGGGTTGTCCAGGGAGGTGGTTGGGGCCCTGTCCCTGGAGGTGTTTAAGCCCAGGCTGGATGAGGCTCTGTCCAGCCTGATGTAGCGTGGGGTGTCCCTGCCCATGGCAGGGGGGTTGGAACTACATGATCCTTGTGGTCCCCTCCAACCCTGACTGATACTGTGATGCTATATGCTTCAAGCATCCAAGCAATATGCTGCATTTCTATCAGATACACAAGAAATTATCCTACTACTGCAATTTGTAGTCAATAATGTCAGGTCTACTTTGGAAAGTTCAGCATCAGAAAAAAAAGACCTTAAATTTAACTGTTGTGATACAGTGACTATGCAGCTGTCGTGTGGAAGACTCTTATCCTCTTATCTTTCTGAATATTTTATACAGGAGTAGACAACAGGCAACTCTTCTCCCATGTAGATTAAAGTGAGAGACTAATTTTGTGACAGATTAATTTATTGATAAGAAGCATCAAATTAAATGGACCAGGTAATTTTCTTTTATCTGTTTTATTTGTTTGTTCATTTTTTAATCAGCTCTATGGTAATAATAAAAGACTGAGATAGAAGATTAGTCAGAGAATGATAAAGCCAAAATATATTCCAGTAAACCTTCCCCACCTCAACCCTTCTCTTTCCCTAGCATTAGATTTCCAGAGCAAATGTATAGCTGCCCATATGAGAAAAATGTCTCCCTAATGAAGCCACAGAATTACAGAAAAAAAAAATTTAGCCCAAGAGACCTCTGGAGATCATCTCATCCAATTTCCTTCTTGAATCTGTCATAATTTCAATGTTAGATCAAGCTGCTCAGGGATACCCTCACCATGATTTTGAAACTCTGTTGTGATAGAGGTTACACAACCATCTTGGCAACACAGTGCAGTGTGTAGAAAATTAATTGAACGTTTAGTGTTTAATAGTATTTAAGATTTGAAATAATATTGATTGTTTCACCATGGCTTTGATGAATAATGTAAGCAATCTGTCAGGGAGAGACCATTAGATTATTTATAATCCTCTTATTCCTAAAATAAAAGATCCTGTCTACCAAATATTAATCTTCAATAGACTGGCTTGTCATAAATTACAATGAATACCATGCTCCAGAGTGGTATTTTCAAGGAAAAAGAATGTCTTTAATTTCCTGATAGGCTTCAGAGAAACATTTTCAGACTAAAGATGTGCATTTATATATCCATCTCACATGCCACATCCCTGGGGCTGTACCATTTATATCTGGTGTCGAGTTAATTACAGAATCACAGAATGTTAGGGATTAGAGATGGTCTCCAGAATGAGCTGCTCCATCACCTTTCCAGGCATTGAGGTGAGGCTTATGGGTCTGTAGATGGTAGGGTCTTGCTCCACATCCTTTTTTTGAGACTGGAGTGACACTGGCTCTCTTCCAGTCCTCAGGTACCTCCCCTATTCTCCATGATCTTTCAAAAATGATTTAGAGTGATACAGCAACAACATCAGCCAGCTCCCTCAGCACTTGTGGATTTGTTCACTTTTATTCCATCCAAGTAATCTCTAACCCAATACACACCGACTAGTGGAGAGTCTTCCTCCTTTGAGTTTTGCTCTCTTATTTTCAGTTTTTCAGATTCCTGAGGGTTGCTCTTAGAAATAAAGACTGAAGCAAAGAAGTCATTCGGTAATTCTGCCATCTCACTTTTCCCCTATTCTTCCTTTTACTGTGGATGTATTTAAAGAAGCCTTTCTTGTTATCTCAATTTCCTAGCCAGGAAATTTAGTTCCAAGTGAGCCTTGGCCTTCCTTCTTGCATCTCAATATAGTTTGACAGGGTTTCTTTATGCTGGATGTTTGCATATATTCCCAGAGCTGAAAAATAATGTTTTCATTTCCTAATGCACCAGAAAGTAACTTTATGTATCCTGAAATCAAAGTAATTTACTCTATATAATCTTTTTTTAAAAGGCAATCAGAAGATTTTGGGAAAATTATTAAAAAATTCATGTAATTATTCCAGTGTTACCTTGCATTGAATCCCAGAACAGTCAAACACACCATTTGTGTGCACTCACCATAGTAAGTGTTTCTGACACCTATTACAAAACAGCAGCGCAGAATTGCAGTTTCTGTCTCACTGAGTTTCGCTTCAAGCAGGGCTGGTCAACAAATCCCAAAATCTCAGGGGAATGCTATTATTATTCCATGTTCTGGTCATTGGTAGTGATGAAGGTCTTCACTGCTGCTGTAAATTGGAAGTTTAGCAACATCTCTGTAGGCTTACTGTTATGGATATGCCCCCAGAAATGCGTGGCAGATCCATCAATGAAAGTATAAGTTTATTTATATAGGTACAAACTCTGTAACGGGGTATTTACAGTCACCCTTCACAGGTATCAATATTCGGTTAGTGGAACTATCTTTACAGGATGTTATGTATGGGCATTTAAATCAAAATGATTCACAGAACTTATAATCTGAGTCAGAGAGTGGCGGGGGAGAGGTTGGTCAGTGACCGGCAACCCTCCACCCGGAGCAATATAAACGCTGTCCTAACTGAAGCTCTACAAAAGGGCTTGGCTTACGCACAAGCTGAGAACGTCGTGGAGTCTTTCCTTAATAATGTTTATAATCCAGACAATGTGGCACGGATGTGCTGTAATAAGGAGACAGGAAATGGCGCCAGCCGCGTGGCCACACCGCGTGGCTCTGCTGTTCTCTCCCAGGATACAAAAGGTTCCTCGCTCGGAGGGGGGGCAGTGACAGGTCAGCAACGCTGGTTCACACGGTCTATGAGGTTTTCTCATACGATGGATCACGCAACGGTTGATCCCACGGAGTGCTGTCCACGGCACCGCACGCAGCTGGGTGATGGTGGCAAAAGGACCACGAGGCCTCCCGAAGCACTGGCTGGCACACACAGGCTCCAACACCGAGGTGGGGGGGGTTCATTTACCAAATGACCCCTGTTTACCATTTGCCCCAATGAATACTGGTCCAATAAGCATCTGTTGCTAACGCAAAATTGACCAATCAACTGACACCTACCAAATACAGCCTGAGTATATGCTATGCTCAGGGAAACAAACATATAGCCTGCCTCTTGTACTACAGGGGTGAGACCACACCCAGGTAGGCTGTTTATGGGGACTCAGTGGCGCCAGGATCCCCCCTGCTGCCTCCAGAAAGGAGGGGGAACAAAGGAGGGTTAACACATAGAGAAAATATATCCTACACAAATGTTATGGGCACAATCCTGACCATAAGCATCCTTCACTACACTTACCAACTTCCTGAACTGCCTCAGTTTGTCCTGAACTGCCTACTCAGAACTGTGCTCAGTGTGGCTGAGGAATGAAATGGAAAAAAATTCAATATACAGTTTCAGAAATTAGTTTCTTTCTCACACATACACAAAAAAATAAGAAAACACCTGATTTCCAATGTGTAACACTCTGAAGAGTTCATTTTTTTTAATGCTTTTAGAATAGAATAGAATAGAATAGAATAGACCAGGTTGGAAGAGACCTTCAAGATCATTGCATCCAATCTATCATCCAACAACACCTGATCAACTAAACCATGACATCAAGCACCCTATCAAGTCTCCTCCTGAACACCTCCAATGATGGTGACTCCACCACCTCCCCGGGCAGCCCATTCCAATGGGCAATCAATCACTCTTTGAAGAATTTCTTCCTAACATCCAGTCTAAATTTCCCCTGGCACAGCCTGAGACTGTGTCCTCTTGTTCTGGTGCTGGTTGCCTGGGAGAAGAAACCAGGCCCCTCCTGTCTACAACCTCCCTCCAGGTAGTTGTAGAGGGCAATAAGGTCTCCCCTGAGCCTCCTCCTATCTAGTCTAAGCAACCCCAGCACCCTCAGCCTCTCCTCACAGGACTTGTGTTTTATTGCATAACATAGACAAAAAAATTTCACAAAAAAATTTGAAGATGGGAAAGAAGTACATTGCAATGCAAAAAAGAGGAATAAGGGAAAACATATTTGTAAAGAGGAAGCAATTAAGCAATAAAACTGTGAAATTTTTGTTTTCTACAAGAATAGAAACAGTTGGCTTCCTCTGAATGTGAATTAGGTTATCAATATTAAACACTGAAGTTTATGTTCAGTGCAGGATCAGGCTCATTAAAGCATGCTATAAGCCATACCAGGATTATGCATGTTTTGTTGAATTGCACGTACTTTTGTTTCTGGGCTAAATAGAACTCCATAACAGTTCCTTTAGTAACCTATAACATTTACAAAGCTTAAAATTCTTAATTTTCCTAAAGATGGCCACTGAAAATTCTTGTGCATGTGTTAAACAAGAAGACAAAAAAAAAAAAAAAAAGTGACATTTTAGCTGGGAAGGGAAATGTAATTTTGATGAGACATTTTCCAGACAGAATGGACAATATAAAAGAAAAATACATGTAGGTCCTAGAAAAATATCTTGTACTGAGACATTAAGAATATTTTTTTTTTCTTATAGATAATGTCACAGTAAAGACAAAAACATTACTACATTCAGCTGTGGAGACAAATGGAAAGAGGTAATTTTACAGAGCATCACAAAAGATCTCATCTCTGATAAAATATTGCTACTACACTAGTCAGAAAAAGACTTTCAGTTGCTTAAGGTGAATTTCTTCCACTATTACCCAGTTTAGTAATTAATTTCTCATGCAATTCTATTATATTTTTCTTCTTTTTTTTTTTTTTTTTTTTTTTTTAGGATAAACCCATCAATTTATATCTCTAAACAAATGTGATTATGTAATTTAACCACCTAAAAAATGTAGGGTTAGAAATATACTTCTGATTTCATTAAGCAACTCTCACTCAATGTAAAGCTATGTGAGTTTAGGAATGTCAAAGAATTAGTGGATTTTATTTCCTAATTTCTCACTGAAATAAAAAAAAATACCTATATTTGTGTGGTCCCAAATTCATAGGTTGACATTTCCAAAACTGTCTAAAAGTTACATAGGTCCAGTTCCCAGACAAATAAATTAATTTAGTTTTAAACACCTATTTGAATGCCTTTCTGGTTAAACCTTTAAAAGTAAAGTCAAGCTTCCTAAAGGACTTTAAGCAGAAAATAATATCAGATTTCATAAAAACCTTGTTTTCATAAAGCTTAGTTGACTAGCAGACTGCTTGTAGCTCCAGTTTACCATGTCATTGAATCCCATTTGCAGATAGTAGGGAAAACCAACTATAATATTTATTAATATGCTAACCTTGCTTAAAATATTTGTTATAAACAAATGTATCACCCTAACAAAGACCTGACAAAGACCAGAGCTTATTAATGACTTAAAAATCACCTGGCAGTGTTAAAGACTTGATAGAGTTTGGAGCTTCATGGTTATTAAAACTTGATTACACACCCATTGCAGAAGGACATAGCCTATTTCACAGGTAGCTTTAGCATTGTACTGCGGGCTTCAGCTGAGGCCCAGCCTGGTGAAATGTGCAAGACTGTCTGTCTTTAACACTAGAAATATGATGAGCTTAAATGTAGTTGGGAAATGCAAAGTCATGTAAAAAGAAAAATCTCTATAAATTAATGACAGGAAAATGAGAATAAAGGAGGAAAGTGTTGATTCCTGTTATAGACTCATAGAATCATAGAATCAACCAGGTTGGAAGACACCTCCAAGATCACCCAGTCCAACCTATCAACCAGCCCTATCCAGTCAACCAGACCATAGCACTAAGTGCCTCATCCAGGCTTTTCTTGAAGATCTCCAAAGACAGCAACTCCACCACCTCCCTCCCTGGGTAGCACATTCCAATGGCAAATCACTTTCTCTATGAAGAACTCCTTCCTAGTATTCAGCCTGAACCTCCCCTGGCACAGCTTGAGACTGCATCACCTCATTCTGTTCCTGGTTGCCCGGGAGAACAGACTAACCCCCACCTGGCTACAACCTCCCTTCAGGTATTTGTAGACAGCAATAAGGTCTCCCCTGAGCCTCCTCTTCTCCAGGCTAAACAACCCCAGGTCCCTCAGCCTATCTTCATAGGACTTGTGCTCCACACCCCTCACCAGATTTGTTACGCGTATTGAATACTGTGGTCAGTTCTAGTCTTCCCTCTCAGAAAAGGTGTAGAAAAAATATGAAAAAAAAAAGTAAAGAATTTCAGGTACTGGTTTCTTTCTCAAGGAAAGAGTAGTTTAATCTCTTCAGCGTGAAGGTGGATCAGCTGACATGAAATATGAGAAGAAGGATCATGGAGGAGGTGAACTCACTGTAATAAAACAAACCAGGAGATGCCAGATAAAATGAGCATACAGCAGACTCAAAACAAATAAAGGACATACTTCATCAATAAAGGACATACTTCATCAATGTATAGATAGCTAATAGGAAAACATGGTTAGAGTCAAGGAGACTTCTCACCAGGTCCATTTGATTTTTTTAGATAAAACTAAGCCTGTTCAGCCTGAACAGCAGAGTGGTTTTAATTTTTATCTGATAACAATATGAACAGATTACAATTTTATATTCCTTAGAATCAATTTCCAGAATTTATCTAGATTCAATTGATGCTACCAAAGCCACAGTAATTAACTAGACCTAAGGAATGCTCTCTGTTTTCTTGTTATTAACACTCTTTTGAAGGCCTGAGTAATTTTTGATAATACAACTGTTTGGATTTTGTTGTATTTCAATAGAGGTAAACACTGAATCTCAAACTCTTCAATATGCACAAGCATAAACCAATCTAATCTTGATTAAAATGTCATAGAATTAGATTTATCTAACACACAGGATGGTTGCATTACAAATTCATCCTTTCTCTTTGTTTAGAGTTTACAAGGGACTTTATAATTTTTTTGTTATTTCAGGATACAAGGAGCTTTTCTTCATGCTCCTAGAACGAAAATTCAGGTAGCTCCATGGATTAAGAACTGTTTCAGAGTATATTTGTTTCTGAAACAAAATTTACATTTTAAGCAATCAAGCCAGAGGTCGGTCATCGACTTTACTGAAAGTGGTTCAGAACAGAAACCATGCATTAATTACCAGGGCAGAAATCTGAAACCAATATTAAGGATCAGATTTGGAAAAGAAGAATATAATGGAATAAGCTTACATTTCCCAGAAAAGCCTCTGTATTTGTCCTCTCAGTCTCCATCTCATTGTGACATTACAGCTTTGGTTTCATGGGGACACTAATTTATATTCTAGAGAGAAGAACGAAGCCGGAAACTCTAGCTAAACACATTTAACACAAGGCATAAACGGTGCTATAAGAATGATTATTTCTTCCAGACTTAAAAAGAAACACTATAACTCACATCTTCCAGCTCACTATTTTTCATGCAACACTGTTCTCTGCATTCTGTTTGTTCCTGGGGTTATTTGTTTTTTTTATCACCTTATCTGTAAATACATTTTTATCCCTCATGTGCTGTGTGTACCTGTATTAACACTGGTATCCCTTTCTGAAGTCTACCATTCATTCAGGTGGAGTAATGACTAACTCTGCTAATGAAAGAATAAAAACCCAGGGAAAAGACTTTTGTAGCAAAACAAACTCATGAACTAGCATATAGAACTACATTCTCCAAATATCTCAGATTTTGTTTTTCCACTTCTGCTCTCAGCTGAACTTTGTCATGAATATGGAAACCAATGAACACTATGTGTCTAAACAATACATTGTGCTAACAGCATAATTTCTCTTCCTTTCTCCTCTCCTTTCTTTTCCTATATTCTTCACCAGAGAGGATGAAATTAAAACATGAATTGTGTCTGGAAGATATCAGTGATCTCAATTAGTGTACAATAAAAGGCAAAGAGAGATATTCTTTTGCCTAGTTTGATTGCCTACAAAAGGAGCAGATAGATCAGAGAAGAATAGAATAGAATAGAATAGAATAGAATAGAATAGAATAGAATAGAATAGAATAGAATAGAATAGAATAGAATAGAATAGAATAGAATAGAATAGAATAGAATAGAATAGAATAGAATAGAATAGAATAGAATAGAATAGAATAGAATAGAACAGAACCTGTTATTTTCTCTGCAGATTGACCTAATCATGGCATATACTAAGAAATGAAATTAGAATCTAGTCTTTGCTAGTAAAGAATAGGAGAATAGAATAGAAGAATAGAATAAACCAGGTTGCAAGAGACCTTCGAGATCACTGTGTCCAACACCATCTAATCAACTAAACCATGGCACCAAGCACCCCATCAAGTCTCCTCCTACACACCTCCAGGGATGGTGACTCCACCACCTCCCCGGGCAGCCCATTCCAATGGGCAATCACTCTCTCTACGAAGAATTTCTTCCTAATATCCAGCCTAAACCTCCCCTGGCACAGCTTGAGATGGTTACACATATTCTCCTTACAGGCAGTGAAGAGGGAACTGTCAGAGGCAGTGAAGAATTTGGTGCAGTTTAGAAATCTGAATGCAATTAGAGAAATCCTTTTCAAAATTTTATTATCCATATCTCTACTGAGCCTAACTAGCTTTGCTAGAAGACTCTCATCTTCACGCTCCACAGGAAGGAAGAAACACTGCAACCTCTCTGGACAGCAGCAGCCAGAATGAGAGACTCATCTCTGAAATGAACAAGATACTGTTTTCCCAGAATATAACTCCAAGAACGCTCCTCATTAACTGCTTGGAATTGTCCACTGGAGAAACATATCATTTTCCATTGACTACATGAGAAGTTGGGCTCCTTGGAAAGTGGGTTTGGAATTATACATTTCCACACCATATTAACTTGTAAGCATATAGCTTCTGCTTTGCCTGTAAGAGAGTATTTTTATTATCTTTCTTTTCTTGGAAGTATAACATAGATATATATTGAAGAGGAGATAGACACACACTGGATCTTTAGATCTGAGGTAAAATTTACAGCTGGAAATGTTAGGCAGATTTTCAACTTAATCTTGAAGAAAACTTAGTGTGGCATTTAATTGATGACATAGACAGTGGGATTGACTGCACCCTCAGGTAATGTGTGGATGACACTGAGCTCAGTGGTGGAGTTGACACACTTGAGAGATGGGATGCCAATCAGAGGCACCTGAACAAGCTTGAGAAGTGGGCTCATATGAACCTCACGGGGTTCAGCAAAGCTGAGTGCAAGGTCCGGTACCTGTATTAGAGCAATCACTAGTATCAGTCCAGGCTTGGGCATGAAGGGATTGAGAGCAATCCTGCAGAAAATGACATGGGAGTACTGGTGGGTGAAAAATTAGAAATGACCTTGCAAAGGCCAACTGTATACTGGGATGCATCAAAGGATGCATGGCCAACAGGTTGAGAGACGTGATTCTGCTATTCTAATTCTCTCTAGTGAGGCCCCACCAGGAGTTCTGGAGTTCTTAGCACAAGGCAGGCATGGACTTATTGAAGCAGGTCCACAAGAAGGCCACAAAAATGATCCAAGGGCTGGAACAATTCACCTGTGAAGAAAGACTGGGATAATTGGAGTTGTTCAGCCTGAGGAAGGGAATTTTCTGTAGACTTTGAACAATTAAAGGGGACTTATGAAAATAACATGAGCAGTCTTTTCAGCATGACCTGTAGCACCAGGACAGGTGTAGTGGTTTTAAACTGAAAGATTTAGACTAGATAGAAAGAAAAAGTGTTTTACAATGAGAGTGGTGGAATACTCCAACATCAGCTACCATGGAGGTATTTGATGTCCCATGCCTGGAAACATTCTAGGTCAGGTTGTTCTGACCTCTAGTTTAAGATGTTTCTGCTTACTGCAGCATGAGGAGTGGTGGGTATGGTTGTGTTTGGCTGAGTGTCTTTTAAAGGCCCCTTCCAATCCAAACCATTCTAAGACTGTAGATGTCCTATCTGAATTTGGGATGGTGATCTGAGATCACTTCTGCCAAGTGCCTCCTTTCTGGAGGAGTGTGACTATATGAAAGGATATAATGAAAACTTCAGCATGAAGGCATCCTGGCCTGCATCAGGAACAGTGTGGCCAGCAGGAGTAGGGAGGTCATACTGCCCCTGTATACTGCACTGGTTAGGCCGCACCTCGAGTACTGTGTCCAGTTCTGGGCCCCTCAGTTTAGGAAGGATGTTGACTTGCTGGAACGAGTCCAGAAAAGAGCAACAAAGTTGGTGAGGGGTTTGGAACACAAGCCCTATGAGGAAAGACTGAGGGAGCTGGGGTTGCTCAGCCTGGAGAAGAGGAGACTCAGGGGTGACCTTATCACTCTCTACAACTACCTGAAGGGAGGTTGTAGACAGGTGGATGATGGTCTCTTCTCCCAGGCACCCAGTACCAGAACAAGAGGACACAGTCTCAGGCTGCGCCAGGGGAGGTTCAGGTTGGATGTTAGGAAAAAGTTCTATACAGAGAGAGTGATTGCCCATTGGAATGGGCTGCCCAGGGAGGTGGTGGAGTCGCCGTCATTGGAGGTGTTCGGGAGGAGACTTGATGGGTTGCTTGGTGCCATGGGTTAGCTGTTTGGGTGGGTTGGATTGGTTGATGGGTTGGACACGATGATCTTGAAGGTCTCTTCCAACCTGGTTTGGTTTATTCTAATAATAATAAAGGTTTATTCTAATAATAATAAAGGATTACTACAGCTTGTTTTGAAAGCTTAGGAGCACTGCTGTATTTTACTGGAACACTGAATGAGATGTAATTTTACAGCCTTATAATTTCCAATTTGACAGATTTATAATTTCTGGCATACTTTGATGCTGAATTCAGCAAGTGTACTTCAGGACTTTGATCATTATCTGGGAGGTCTGGGTCAGAACTATGCTTAGACGATACTTCCTGCCATGGAGCAAAAATTCTATCTGCACAATTTACTCTCCCATCTTCCATGATCTTTCACATCATCTAACATGCTCGTTGAAACCAATTTTGCTTAGTTTATAAAAATGAGAAAGGGCTACGAAGGACTGTGCTGGGTGTTTCCAACAATGAATGACGTTTTCTGGTATGTTGCCTCTAAGCTATTTCTGGTTGCAGTAAAACCTCAGAACTTTTTCACTATCAAAACCTATCTCCTATAAAAACTACAGTATAAAAGTTCTGGAGCACCAAGGCATTTGTCTATAAGTACGTCCATACACACACAAACAGACACATATGCACATATATGAGGGAAGTTGTGGAGTCTCCCGCCTTGGAGATATTGAAAAGTGATCCAGACATCCTGGGCAAGTGGCTCTCAACATCTTTCAGGTGTTCCTGCTTGAGAAACTAAAGTGAAGAAAATGTGCTCCAGAGGGCTCTGCTAACCTAAGTCATTCTGTGATTCTGTGATGTGTGTTCTATCATGACAGAATAACAAAGAACAAAAGAAAAAGTGTATAGGTATTAATATTATGTGGCTGTGGCCGGTTGACGTTGTCCCCTTAAGAAAGGGAGTATGGTGGACGGAAGTTGGTAAATGGAAGGAATAGTCTAAACTAATTTCATTGGACGAGTGGGAGGAAGCACCCTCTGAACTGGGAGTGAAAATGGGCATTTCCAGCACTTCTCGGTCACTCTTGCTTCCGCCTTTCCTTTGGGCAGCAACCCTTTTCTGTGCTGGGCTTTCTGCCAAGACTTCAGCCTTGAAGATAAGATAACCAGGCCTGTATTAACTGCTTCCAACCCACCACATTTTTTTTATTGGCGTACCCAACGTGCGGCAGATAATTAGTTTAATTTATTACTTGATTGATTTAGTGTTTTCTAGCTGAATTAGCAAACATGAAGGTGTTGTGGTTTGTGGAGCGATTATTCTTTTCAATTTTGGGGGCTCTGGTTTACAGATATTGTTTGGGTTTGATCTTGGATTACCTGGGCAAATATTTGGTGCGGACAATTTATCTGTGGGTTATGTATAGAGTTAAATTATGGTATGGAAAATGTATTAATTTATTATGGCCAGTGAGATACAGGAATGTTACCTCCACCACTCTCCCAATTGAGATAAAGGGTTTTAAGATTCCACCGGAGGAGAGAGTAACTTTAGGTGATGCCTGGGACCCAAAGGTGATTTATGTGATGTGTATAAATCTGTTGCTGGTGATGGTGATTGCATATTTGCTGTTCACTCTGCGGCGAGAGAGAAAGGTGTCCAGAGCTTGTTTTGTTATTAAAACTAGATCAAAATGAAAATGCCGTGGCTCTGGATCAGTCCCAGAGTCATCTAGTGACGAGGAATGTGCAGAATCTGTGTCAGCTAAAAAGAAGGCTAAAAAGTCAATTGGTAAAGCAGCTCTAAATGACTTTGCTGATTCCAGCAAGCTGCCAAAGGCGTCAGCTGGTATCAACATGGCGCCTACTCCTTCTCCTACTCCTTCTCCTTCTTCTTCTTCTCTGTCGGCCAGTAACGGAGCAACGTCACTTCCGCCCAATCCCTCGGTGGGACCGGAAGTCACTGCCCCAGCAGCTGATTTATCTCAGGACCTGTCAGCTTCCATTAAGGTGGCTGTAAATTCAAACACAGCTCCAGTTAAGGTGGCTCCTTTAAAGACTAGAGGTGCAAAGGCCAAAGATGGAGAAGAAGAGGAGCTGGAGACTGATCCTGGTGAGGGGCCCTCTACTCTAAGAGATCCTGCTCAGGAGGAAGAGAAGGTTTGTTTTAAAGATCTAGCTAACCTAGTGAGATCAAAGCAGGATACAGATGAAGTTAGGAAAGCAACTGGCAAAGGTGGTTCTCAGCTTAAAGAGATCCTTAGGAGAATGACAGCAGGATTATATAGACAAAGAGTTCAGGGAGACGAAGATGAAGATGATATTTTGGAATGTTCTTCTCCACGGGAGGAATTGCAAAATGTCCGTAAAGATTTCACCCGGGCAGATAAGGAGCCAGTTCTAGCTTGGCTTAGTAGGTGTTATGATACAGGTGCTCCAGCTCTAACAGTTGGAGACAAGTCAGCAGCTCAGTTAGGAACTCTCTCAAGGGACAATGGAATAGATAGACATCTAGGCAGGGCTCTCGGTAAGGTTAATCTGTGGATACGCCTTTTAATGGCGGTTGCCCTGAGATACCCTTCCCGAGATGATCTTCCATGGAACCCTAAACCCTGGACTACCATAGATGAGGGAATTAAGTGCTTGAGAGAATTTGCTGTTAGAGAGTTACTCTATGGTGAACATGAAACTCTGAATCCTGATGACATTCCTGTGGGTATTGGTCTTGCTAAAAAGATCATCAAACTTGCTCCTTCTAATTATGCAAACATTCTGGCAAGCAGAATTGTGTCAAGAAGTTATGGTGGAGCTTCTCCCACAGTTGGCCAATTCAGTGATCAAATGAGACAATTGGAGGACAACATGACACGTGTTTCTTTGGTTTCAGCCATTGAAACTCTGTCTGGAAAAATTGAGAATTGCATGAAGGATCTGAAAGATTCCATATCCCAATTGGCACAGAAGGATAATTTCAATTCTTCCTCCAGGTGGATACAAGTTTCATCTGTGAGGAATACACGTCCTCCAAGGAGGTCATTCCAAAACAGGTCCTTCCAAAACAGGTCATTCCAAAACAGGTCATTCCAAAACAGACCGCCAAGGCAATCACGTAGAACTATTTGGATAACTCTGCGTGATCAGTTTGGTGAGAACATGAACCACTGGGATGGCCAACCAACTTCTAATCTTTTCAGGAGACTGAGGGAATTGCAAAGTGGCAGAACCCAAGGTAGCAATACCAGAAGGGTAGCTGTTACTTCCACAGTTCCCCAGAACGACTCTTATGGCTCCAACAGTGGCTCCAATTATAACATGCAAAGTTATAACCCTGCAAACTATGTGCAATGCACATGTGCGCATGTTCCCCATAACTAGGGGTGCCCTGCCTCCCGCCAGGGGGAGGAGAGGGATAACAGAGATAATAGAATCTATTGGGATGTGTACATCCAGTGGCCTGGCACTTCACAATTTCGGAAGTACAGGGTCTTGGTTGACACAGGAGCTCAGTGCACCATAATACCATCAAATTATCAGGGATCAGAGTCTATAACTATTCTGGGAGTCACTGGTGGATCTCAAGAGTTAAGTAAGGTAGAGGTTAATATAAGTTTAACTGGTAAACAATGGAGGAAGCATACAGTTGTGACCGGACCTGATGCACCTTGTATTCTGGGAATTGATTTTCTGAGAGAAGGGCGTTTCAAAGACCCTAGAGGTTACAAATGGGCTTTTGGAGTAGCTTCAATAGAAATTGATGGACAAAAATTGAAACTGTCTGCTAGACCTGAACTTTCTGATGAATCTGCAGTTGTGGGACAACATAAGATACAGGACATTAAATTGCCGGTTGCTTCTCAGACTGTGCATCACAGACAATACCGAACCAACCGTGACTCTTTGTTGTCCGTTCAGAATCTGATTCGTCAGTTGGAGAGTCAGAAAGTCGTCAGCAAAACTCATTCACCTTTCAACAGTCCAGTGTGGCCTGTGCGGAAGCAGAATGGAGACTGGTGTCTGACAGTAGACTACAGAGCCCTGAATGAAGTGACACCACTTATGAGTGCAGCAGTACCAGACATGATGGAGCTACAGTATGAGCTGGAATCCAAAGAGGCCAAATGGTATGCTACCATAGACATTGCTAATGCATTTTTCTCTATTCCCATAGCAGAGGAATGCAGACCTCAGTTTGCTTTCACCTGGAGAGGAATCCAGTACACTTTCAACAGATTGCCAATGGGCTGGATCCACAGCTCAAGCATCTGTCATGCAGTGATCCACGATGCTCTGGAGAAAGGCAGTGCTCCAGAACACATCCAGTTCATCGATGATATCATCGTCTGGGGTAAAACTGCTGAGGAAGTCTTTGAGAAAGGTAACAAAATCATTGACATTCTTCTGAATGCAGGTTTTGCCATCAAACGAGACAAGGTGAAAGGACCTACCACAGAGATTCAGTTTCTGGGAGTGCGATGGCAGGATGGATGCCGGCACATTCCAGTGGATGTGGTAAATAGAGTCTCTACCATGGCAAATCCCACAAACAAGCAAGAGACCCTACGTTTCTTGGGGATAGTGGGATTTTGGAGACTGCACATTCCTGGATACAGTCAGATTGTGAAACCTCTGTATGATGTGATTTGAAAGAGAAACCATTTCCACTGGGGACCTGAACAACAAGCAGCCTTTGACCAGATAAAGCAAGAGGTAGTTCAAGCAATGGGTCTGGGACCTGTCCGAGATGGTCCAGACATTAAGAACATTTTGTACACGGCTGCAAGTGACAATGGCCCAACCTGGTGCTTGTGGCAAAAAGCTCCAGGTGAGACACGTGGACGACCTCCTGGTTTCTGGAGTCGAGGTTACAGAGGTTCAGAGGCTAACTATACTCCAACAGAGAAGGAAATTCTAGCTGCCTATGAAGGAGTAAAAGCATCTTCTGAAGTGATTGGAACTGAATCACAACTTCTCTTAGCTCCCAGATTACCAGTTTTGAATTGGATGTTCAAAGGCAAAGGCTCCACATCACATCATGCCACAGACTCCACATGGTCTAAGTGGATGGCTCTGATAACACAGAGAGCTCGAATGGGAAATCTTGAAAGACCTGGTCTAGTGGAGGTGATCTCAAGTTGGCCTGAAGGTATCAACTGTGCCAAACCTCCAGAGGAGAAAGTAACTCGTGCTGAGGAAGCTCCTCCTTACAATGACCTTTCTGATGATGAAAAGAAATATGCTTTGTTCACAGACGGTTCCTGTCGTCTTGTTGGAAACAAGCGAAGGTGGAAGTCTGCAGTGTGGAGTCCAACACGACGAGTTGCAGAGGTGAAAGATGGAGAAGGAGAATCCAGTCAGTTCGCAGAGGTAAAAGCTGCCCAGCTAGCTCTCGACGTGGCTGAACGTGAGAGATGGCCAAAGCTTTATCTCTACACCGACTCATGGATGGTAGCCAATGCTCTATGGGGTTGGCTAAAGAACTGGAAGAAGAGTGATTGGCAGAGAAAAGGAAAACCCATTTGGGCAGCCAACCTGTGGCAGGACATTGCTGATCGAATTGAGAGAATTCCAGTGAAAGTGAGACACATCGATGCTCACATTCCTAAGAGCAAAGCTACTGAGGAACAGCAACACAACCATCAGGCAGATCTAGCTGCAAGAGTTTCTCAAGTAGACATGGACTCTAATCTTGATCTCGACTGGAAACACCGAGGTGAGATATTCTTAGCTCGGTGGGCTCACGATTCGTCAGGACATCAAGGCAGAGATGCAACATACCAATGGGCTCGTGACAGATCCATAGACATTTCCATGGATGCTATCACACAAGTCATCCATGACTGTGACATTTGTGCTGCTATTAAGCAGGCAAAACGACTTAAGCCCTTGTGGTATGGTGACCGATGGTCCAAGTACAAGTATGGTGAAGCTTGGCAGATTGACTACATCACTCTACCACGTTCTCATTCTGGTAAGCAATACGTGCTTACTATGGTAGAGGCAAACACTGGATGGTTGGAAACTTATCCAGTTCCACATGCAACTGCACGCAACACCATTCTCGGTCTAGAGAGACAGATCCTGTGGAGACACGGAACTCCAGAGAGGATTGAGTCAGACAACGGAACTCATTTCAAGAACAACCTTGTAAAGAACTGGGCCAAAGAGCACGGTATTGAGTGGATATTCCACATTCCCTACTATGCACCAGCTTCAGGGAAGATTGAACGCTACAACGGTTTGTTGAAGACCACTCTTAAAGCCATGGGGGTGGATCTTTGAAAACCTGGGAAAAACATTTAGCACAAGCAACCTGGCTGGTAAATAGTAGAGGTTCAGTGAACCGAGCTGGACCTGCACATTCAGATTTGCTATGGAAAGTAGAAGGTGATGGAGTTCCTGTTGTTAGAGAAAAGAATCTGTTAGGTAAAACTGTTTGGGTATTTTCGCCCTCAGGAGAGGCTAAACCTGTCCGAGGGGTGGTTTCAGCTGAAGGTCCGGGTCACACTTATTGGGTAATGCAAGAGAATGGTGAAATTCAGTGTATTCCACAAAGAAATTTGACTTTAGCTGAAAGAGGTTAATCTCAAACTGTTGTACAGCTACTCCGCGTCCAAAGGAAAGAATCAACGAGGAGTCTACGGTGCACGAACCCTGAGATCCCTGAGAGCCCTGAGTCAACTAAGAGACCCTGAGATTTCCCTGTTTCCCTTTTCTTCGCTTCGTCAGTGAAGAAATGAACTGTTTTCCATTTTTTCTCATTTTCTGATTTTCTTGGACTCTTGAATCATCTACATCTGAGCATAGCCGGAATGGACTATGAACTTTACTCACGAACTGTAAATATCATTTTGGATTGGATGGACAGTATGAACAGCCAATGAAATTATTTAGAAGGGGTGGACTGTGGCCGGTTGACGTTGTCCCCTTAAGAAAGGGAGTATGGTGGACGGAAGTTGGTAAACGGAAGGAATAGTCTAAACTAATTTCATTGGACAAGTGGGAGGAAGCACCCTCTGAACTGGGAGTGAAAATGGGCATTTCCAGCACTTCTCGGTCGCTCTTGCTTCCGCCTTTCCTTTGGGCAGCAACCCTTTTCTGTGCTGGGCTTTCTGCCAAGACTTCGGCCTTGAAGATAAGATAATCAGGCCTGTATTAACTGCTTCCAACCCACCACAATGGCCAATCTGGAAGCATCCCCACCCCCTTTAAAATCCACCAAACATGACATTTGAGTTTAAATGGTTATTCCAGATGAAGAGCAAATCCATAATGAGCTGCATTCAACTAGTAGATTTTGGCATTGGTTCAGAGCAATTTCATCCAATTATATTTAGATGAAGTTTTCTTTTTGAAATGCAGTATTTAATCTAAACCAAAATTAGATTTCCCTTTTAAAACTAATCATTTGTCTTTTAAATAGCTATTAGGAGCAACACAGTTCAGTTGGCTGGTTTTATAATAGGCTTTTATGGAACAGAATTAGTTTCTCACTGTTACGGAATTTGCATTGAGATATGTCTTTCAGCATCATGATGGTGGTGATGGCAGTTTCTAAATAAACTAATTGAGTGTTTGTACAGGAGTGGCATCTGATTAAGTAAAGCAAACCAAAAAATTCAAAATCACTTCTCATCTGAATAGTCTGTGATGTTGTGTCAGAAAGGGTATGATAATGAGATCTTATAGCTGCAAACAAGCTTTATGAAATTTGGATTAAAATCTCTTAGGAGATTTTAGTTTTCAACAACTTCAGGTAGGTTTGAGTTTAGGGCTCAAGCCAGGATCTATCCTATGTGTGGTGGGTTGAATTTTCTCCCCAACATTAACTTTGCCAGAACAGCTCAGTTGAGAGGAAATGGAAGCTGTATTTACAAGTAAAACTACACTCTACAATGGAATATAGTGAATATGTAAAAAATATGCAGGATTTACAATACTATATAGATATGTACAAATAGCAAACAACATGAAACCCCCCCTGCTAAAAAAGACCAGGGAACATCCCCTCCCTACCCCTGTCCAAAAGGAATAAAGGAGCAGAGAGAAAGCAGTGTTTATATTTAACCAAAATAATGCAGCCAAGGTCAGCCAAAAACAGGCCAATCTCTCCCGAGCAAAGTGAACAGAGAAGAGATCAGAATTGAGAGAGAATTGTTTTCATAGAATCATAGAATCAATAAGGTCAGAAAAGACCTCAGAGATCATCAAGTCCAACCTAACACCTAACACCTCATGACTAACTAAATCATGGCTTCAAGTGCCACATGCAGTCCCCTCTCGGACACCTCCAGGGACAGTGACTCTACCACCTTCTGGACAGCACTGGCCAATTCCTCTTTCTGTGAAGAACTTTCTCCTCACCTCAAGCCTAAACTTCCCCTGGTACAGCTTGAAACTGTGTCCTCTAGCAGCCACGTGGTTTATCTTTTCTGTTTCTTACCATGCAGGTGTTGCAGATCAGGGTAGATTTTGAAATGGAAACTTTCAATTTTGTTAAACCCAGCCAGGCTGTGCAAATAATGACACTTAATGCTGTAGTAAATGGCATGAGGTGGTCTTTTTTAACCTCCGCTCCTACTTGACATGTTAAGTAGTACGTTGACTACAATAACCAACAAAACAAACAACAAATGCAAGGCTAATATTATGTAGCTAGATTTTAGAATAATACCCTCACTGAGCACTTATATAGGGTACTAGTATTGTAGTATCTGAAATAGCTTAAGAATAAGACCTTGAATCAGTGGTTTACCCTGTTAACCAGCCAAAGAGCTTCAGGTACATGTTCATATCCTCCTGAGCTAATAAGAAGCAACTGTGATGTTGAACATTTGCTTAAGTATTTTTCTCTGCAGGAGCTATGGCTGAGTATTCAGTGTCACTGTATATGCCTTTCCAATATAAGAAACATATGTTTTCTACATTTCTCTACTATGGAATCTGCCCATTCTTTTGACATTATGATGCTTCCTTTCCCCACAAGACATTAAAATGTCTTTCTTATCTACAACATTCTTCTCTACTACAGCCAGAAACAACTCTAACAGAAAACCCAGGGATGCAAGCAGGTAATGAAGCACAGATAAACTTTTTAAAAACAGTTTTCATTCATATGTCCTTAGTAATCAAAGACAAAGGGAAAGAAATGAAGAACACGTGCAATACATAAGTGGAATTACTTCTAAATTGGGTTACCCCATATTTTCTGTGAGCCAACAGTGGCTCTTTAATGATCCATCTCCAAAACCTAAGAGATGGTTGAATGACCTTCTTGTGTTCTGGTGTGCTCCCATGAGAGAGAGAAACTTTTTAATTTCAGTTTAGTTTTCCAAGGACAGTTTTTACTTTTATTTTTTCAGTATAAATGTCTACATGTGAAAAAAACAACCCACAGAACATCAAGAAAAGAATGGAAAGTGTCTTGACAAGTTCATGTTTTCTTTCAGTCAAATCTCCAGTGAATTTCTTCATGGGAATGGAGTAGACCTGCAGAATCCAGATGCCAGAACTCACAAAGTAGAAGGAAAATCTCTTTTAAATTGTTCTGAAGGGGCAAGCCTCAAAACATGCCCTAACCCAGACAATCACTTAAGCACCTGTGAATGTGCAAACCTGGACACTTCCTGGGTGTGACCGGTTGACGTTGCCCCCTTAAGAAAGGGAATATGGTGGACGGAAGTTGGTAAACAGAAAGAATAACCTAAACTAATTTCATTGGTGAAGTGGGAGGAAGCACCTTCTGAACTGGGAGTGCAGGAGGACTATCCTGGGCACTCCGGAACTCTATCTTCAGTCTTGCTTCTGCCTCTTCTTCGTGCAGCAGCTCTCTCTGTGCTGGGCTTTCTGCCAAGGCTTCGGCCTTGAAGACCTGATAAAAGGCCGGTATTAACTCCCTTCCAATTAACACAAACTGCTTCTAACATTTTTTTTTTTCTCTCTTTTCTTTCTTTTTCTATCCCACTCTGGGGAAAGGGGGAAAGAGGGAGAGTGGAGGTGGGAAACCCCCCTCAGCAGAGGGGGGAACTCTCATTTCTGTGTTACTTTATTGTATATCTTTGTATATATTGTAAATATTGTAAATTTGTATATATTCCCCTGCAAATCCTACATTGCTTTGTAAATATACAGCTTCACTGCTTTGCTAATTCAGCTTGTGAGTTTTTTTTTCCTTTTCCTTCAATTTCTCCTTTCCCTTCAATTTTTTTTTCCCCTTTTACTTACAGGGGGGAGGGAAGAGGCTTCTTGGCCTCACCCTTCCAACCCACCACACTGGGGTTCAGACGGTCCAGGCAAACACCTTGTAAGCTTGTAACACATCTGTGAATGTGTGTGCCCTGGCCATGTTTGGATATGTCCCATCCTACCGGTTCAACTATCAGGTTTCTCTGTTATCAAAGGGCATGAATTGTTTTTGGACAGTATTTAAATCAGCTAAAGTAGGCAATTTGCCCTGCTTTCACCCAGAAAGCAACAGGAGCCAAATGCTGCTGGAGTTGCATCTGAAGAGCCTGCCATAACAGGCAACCACACCTGGGCCTTGCGCATGGACCAAGGCAATCAATGCTCTGAGAGATCTGCAAGAAGCACACAAAAGAGAGAGACCCCTTAGCCCTCTCCAAGCCAAGAGCTGCTTGATTTATAGTTTCTGCATCTGGGAAGATACCAGACAGAGCAATAAGCTGGCTGATCTGCTGCAGAATCCCCCTTGTAGGAAACCGCAGATTATGGCAGCTTTATTTCCAATTTTAATCCCTGTATTGGAAATGCTCAGATCTGTGCATAAATCATAAATCATTTAACTGTGGAATATAATACCCACAACCAAATAACAGAACCTGTAAATATATTTTGTAGATAAGCTATGGTGATGTCTGAAGATACCACCACCAGAAATATTAAATATAAAACATATATTTTATTGCATAAACGTACACATGTAAGCCTTAGTCTGTGAGAGATAAAACATTTTATCTTCTGGGTGTATTGAACACAGAGGTGGAATGCACTTCAAAGAAAAAAAAAAAAAGGCCATGAAATGGTAAAATTTGGCCCTAAAATAATAGGTGAGGTTTACCTATCAATAAAGATTAGAATTTTCTTCATTTATAAATGATAAATAAATAATTTATAAATCTAGATCTAGTATTTCCCTTTCTTCCCCTTTCTCCTTCCCCCTTTCCACTTTCCTCTTTTCCTCTCCCTCTCCCACTCCCTCTCCCTCTTTTTCTTCCTCTCCCTTTCTTTTAGTGTAGTTAGATGTTACACACGTGCGTCTAATGCAGAAAGCTCTTTGCAACCTATATCCTCTATGTCTTAATGTCCCCAGCCCCTGTTTAAGACTCTAAAAACATTGACAGAAGGGACAGAAAATTTCAGTTTTGCCATGACAAAGAGCTTCAAGAATGCTGGTGGAAGAAAGCAGAGCATTGCAGCTCATGCCTCTGCTTGTGGCCCTTTGACTCGCTTTTTCAGCAATGCATTTTAATAGCATGATAGTATTTCAAGGACTGAAAAAATTGTAGGGGCCATCATAATAAAACACCTTTATTGGCCAGTTGTACCTGTAAGGAAGTTCAATTCCTTATAACATGTATCTGTGGCAACTAGTCATGAGTGATTGTTCCACTGAAATCAATAAGCTCCACCAGGAGGCAAGAGATTTTGAAATGAAGGTAACTAGTCCAAGAAATAACTTTTTTTGTGGTTGAAAAACAAAGGGAAAAAATGTCAAAGCAAAGAAAACAGAGACCATAGCTAATTCTTCAGTAGAAGACTGACCTTTATCCTCAGGACTCCATCTTGTAGTCCACACTGCCTTTCAAATATTTCTTTTGGGTAATTTACATATCTCAAAGCAAAGAATTAAGAGGCAATGGAGGATTAGCAGGGCCTCTAAATAGGTGAGACTGTTCTTGTGTGTTTTATAGAATGTCTATTCAACTCATTGTATCTGCCTAGTACTCTATATGCTGATGATCAGTGAGTCTGCTAGAACTAGAAAAAGATAGGATTTGCTATTACAGAAGAGCTACTGCTATGGGTTAGTAGTCCTATTTTAGTTCTCACCATCTTCCTCTCTACTTTCACCATCTTCCTCTCTTATATTTTCAAAGATCAAGAACGTAAGAGAAGAGTTACAGAGGTTTTATTTGTTTGTTTGTTTATTTATTTGGTTTTTAATGGAAATCAACCAGCAATCTACCTATCAGGCTTGCAAACGCAGGCTGCTGTGAAAGTCCACAAAACAATGCAATGAGGAGAAAGAATAGGATGGACTGGCTAAGATATTGCACAGGCAACTACCCCTTTCTTGTACACAGTTGATATTTCACAGTGAAAAAATTCTTGGCTGGTTCTTTGAGTTGTGAAACACAGGTGGCATTACTGTAAATTAATACAATGGTTTGTTATGGGATTACATCCACATTCCACCTTCATAACAGGACTTCTGTTTTCAACTGCTCTAAGTGTGTTAGTCTAGGCACAACCAGGGACCTTATCCTGGGAGCTGAACTAACTGTTAATCTGAGTTGAGAAGTTTTCCCCAATATATTGCTATATTTAATAATCACTGTTCCAAACAGACAAGACTCAAATGGGAGAGAAGAGTACTTCTTTTCTGCTGTCCATGTTTGTTGGATTTATATTTATCTCTCAATTTAAAAGAGTTTATTGTAGGTGCTTTTCAATTGGAAAAGTATGGGATGTAGGAATGATTTGAATCAGATCCAGGAGGTTACATATCTATTAAGAAAATTTGTTTCCATTTCACTTACTACAGTGTCACACAAATATAACTCCCTCACACAATTTGCTCAGGTGGCAACAGAGAGGAACAAATATCTTCATATGGCTCCAGAGAGTGCTAGAACCACTTCTGAAACCAACAACATCAAAAGAAATGTATTTGCCACTGTGCTCCTCTGTATTGTTCTGGATGGTTTGGGAGAATATATGATTTGGTAGGCTTAAAGAATAAGCTCATGATTCAGCATTTTCTCCACTTTTTATCATCTTTCACAGTGTAGTACTTACTTTCCATCTACTGTAGAAAGCCTGTGGGCTTCCTTGTCCAGAAGGCTGGAGAAAACCTATGCTGTTACCTATGCAGCATAAACAAAGCTGATTTTCCTGCTGCTGTGAAATATTTGTCCTATCAAGCTATTGCAGGTCATATTTTTTTTTTCCTTTGCTTTTACAAAGTAGAACTTGTTACCCCTCTTTCTTCAACCATTTGAATCTTTCTATATTAATTCTTTATGCAGCTATACAATTTCACAAGCTCTAGGATTTTTATTATGTAATCCTGCATCCTTTCCAAAAACATCAGCTGCCAGAGGTATACAAATCAGCTTAGCTGAAAGGGGGAAACTTTTGCTCTTACTTTATGATGTTGACTTTTAAGCTGCAAGATTTTATATCATCCAACCAGCCTTTACTATCCCTTCACTTTGGCTGTTTGTTATCTGAACGAGGAAAGCAAAAAACTATAATAAAGCCACTGTATGTCTGTCATCTTCTGCCACTAGCATGAACAGGTTCGTCTTGTCTAAATTAGAGGGTCTGTGAAGCAAATAAAGGATAAGAAAATGAGCAAATGGACTTTCCTCTCTGTAGAAATATATACACAAGCATCAGCAACAGTAAGGAAGAGAAATATTATTTTTTCAGCCTTGATCAGGTATTACCTTGTGCTTCATCCAAAGGAACAAGTCCTGCTCCACTGAGTCAGCCCCATTTATTACCAGAACTAAAAGCAAATAAAAATGGATAGCTCTAACATTTCTATAGTCTATAGCTCCTACCTGAGGAGAATCTGTGCCAGATGTGTCACCCCAGTTTCTTCCTCTTCATAAGATCCCAAATGCTCAGCACAGACCCAGGGACAGTGCAGGGTGGTGGTGGGACACACTTATTTTATTGGGGTAAAATTAACAAGGTGGGAATTACAAAAATATAGTTATCTTTATTTTTCCTGAAAACCCCACCCCCAAATGATGTATAAATTGATTAAATTATTTGCAGGTTCTATTGTGTCACAAATTCTACCAGGATATTTATGGGCAACTTTAGTACAATTCAGAGAATTCAGAAAATGGAAACAGCTAAGCCACAAAATAGCTTTACCCCACTTATAAAATCAGAGGCAAGCCAGGACCTTGGGAAAGCCAACAAGAACACCAGGTTGTAATTTTTAGGCTAGATGTTAGGAAGAAGTTCTTCATAGAAAGAGTGATTGACCATTGGAATGTGCTGCCCAGGGACGTGGTGGAGTCACTATCGCTGGAGGTGTTTAGGAAGAGACTGGATGGGGCACTTGGTGCCATGGTTTAGTTGGTTAGATGGTGATGGATGATGGGTTGGACATGATGATCTCAAAGGTATTTTCCTACCTGGTTAATTCTATTCTATTCTATTCTATTCTATTCTATTCTATTCTATTCTATTCTATTCTATTCTATTCTATTCTATTCTATTCTATTCTATTCTATTCTATTCTGTTCCGTTCCGTTCCGTTCCGTTCCATTCCACTCCATTCCATTCCATTCCATTCCATTCCATTCCATTCCATTCCATTCCATTCTACTCACGAGGATGGAGCAGGAATTTGGCAATGGTCCTGAGGTCTTTCTTTTGTGGCAGGCTCCAGAACTGCAGCATCTAAAATCCAATTTGTGGATAAGGGGGCACAAATCCAAGGAAAAGGGACACACCAGAATCGAAGTGTCCATAGACACAGATGCTATGAGGGGTAACTCGTGAACAGCAGCACTGTCTGAACAGTGCAAGGAGGCCACAGTTTCATGGCAGGCAGGGTCACTCTAGTGGCAGAGAGGGAGCAGGACCCCAGGGCAGGCAGGTCCGGGGAGAAACCTGGTCCAAGTACTGGTTTCTCCAATTTCACTGCAAATGCAGAGTGAGTCCAAGACAAGAGTAGAAAATTTGAACAAGCAAAATGAAAGCGAGAGCCCCAGCCACTTTCTTATCACTCTTTTTAAGGCATTTCTAGACGATGTGTCCAATGCCCATGTATACTGGTGTGACCGTCTGAGGCTGGGTCTTTAAGAAAGGGACACTATGGTTGAATGTTTTATAAACAAAAGACAGGTCTAAATTAATTTCATTGGTGGATTAGTAGATTACAGCTTTAAGCTTTGAGTCCAGCGGAGACTTTTCTCAGTTTGCACTTTTTCCTCCTTTTCACAGCTTGCGGCTTCTGGGCTCCCTGCCAGACTGACCTTGGACTGATAAGCGTGAGGCCTGCAGAACCTACTAACATTTTGCTCTAATTTATAACTGCTTCTAATTAACAACTACTCCTTTTCTCTCTTTCTAACCCTCTCTGGGGAAAAAGGGGAGAGAAGGGGGTACAGGGGGCGAGCCCTCCTCCTGGCGGGGGAGGGGAATCTCATTCCTGTGTTACTTTGCTGTATATTTCTGTGTATATATTGTAAATACTGTGAATTGTGTATATACTCTGCATGCCCCAAACCTGCTTTGTAAATACAGTGTTATTTTGCTCATCTGGCTGTGGTTAGCTGTGGTAATTTTTTTTCCCTTCACTTTGTGGTGGGGAGAAGGCTGAGGCCTTTCCCTCAACCCACAACAACTGGGCAGGAAGCACCCTGCTAATCATAGGTCCCAAACTCAGCAGACTTTCCCAAGAAGTAAATACTTTGTGAGGGACCTCTGCCTCAGTGGGAAGAATGGGCACCATTTGTCTGTCCACAAGGGAAGGCAATTTTGCGCCTTGGAAGGCAATTTCATGCCTTTGTCTTTCCCCATTCAAACTTCCGCTGATGGAGATGGGGAAGGGGGAATTGGAGCACCCTGTAACACACACAGGTGCTCATTTTCTCTGTAGACCTACCTCATGGCTCTCCCAGCACCATGGAAACTTATATAATCTCAGAAGGACACCTGTAAAAAGCGTTCTGCTGTTCTCAGGATGAGACTCCTTCCCCCCTAACCCTGACAGTCGCTATGGTACAACATGGTATCACTTCAGCTGTATCTGTCCTGTGAAGAAAGCAAAACATTGTGCACCTCATCAATGACAGTTGCTGATTGCTGCAGATACTGGATCAAGCAGAACATGATCAAATGTACTCAGGAAAGTTAAAATATCAGATGGGGTTTGTCCTCTTTCTCTCTTTCCCATTTTCTCCCTTTCATTCAGCTGGTTAAATTGATCTCTGTATTAGGAAGATAAATTCCATCCCCCAGGATGTTACCTTTATTGAAAGTTTTCACTCACTGTAAATTTTCACCTGGATTTTAAATTAAATAAGACAATAAATCTTCCTGTCTTTGTTTGTCTTTATGTGCTCAGGGTACTTTTTATTTTTCTCTTAAACTTTTTGAGTATTAGTTGAAGTCATAATGATATGTCTATATGAAAGAAAATGTAATGAGGAAAAAGCAATCTTATTTTAACAGTATCAGATGAGGGAAACAGGGGAAAATTATAAATCACATGAGGAATTTTCGACTCCACAACCTAGGAACACAGTTTGTGGGAACACTATATACTCCACATGTATCTGTGACATCAGAAAGTAACTGCTGAATCCTGCAAAGCTGCTTGCTGAGATGAGGATTTTCTTAGAAAACACAAGCTGGTTAAGCTACTTCTGAGTTTATAACCCTCACTTATAAATAATTCAGGAGTAGTATCTTAAATGCTGTATTGACCCTGAGAAAAATTTTTTCTAGCCTCTTTTCAAGATAGATTTCTAAGGGTGAAAATACATCCTGAAAACATTGACATGGTTTGGAGCTTTTCCTTAAGAAAGATGATGTCCATTTGTTAACTGCTATGTGATAAATGTATGTTTGTTCATGCATGTGTGTGACACTATATCTCATACTCCAGAGTGGACGTTTTTATATCTCTATATAAAGTTTTTGTTTGTGACTTCTCACAGGATCATTGCTTCCTGTGTCCCCCTGAGCTAAAAAAAATAGTTGGCAGGCTGTGTTTGAACTCCATGTTTGATATCTGAAAACTACTTTGTCTTTTGTCTTAAAGTATTTTAGCTTAATTGAGTTTTCTGAGTACTGACATATTGTCCTGAAGTGACGAAAAGCCTCAAAAATGCTCTGAATCAGAAAATGGGGCAGGAGCCAGCAGGTCTAGTTTTTCAGGAAAACACCCATCTTGCCCAGGCTTGCCTGAACATGCCCTGGTGTCCAAGTGGGCCAGGTGTGTATGCCTTTGGCCATGTTTGGAGAAAACTCATTCTATAGGTTGAAGTGTCAGGTTTTTATCTCTTAATCTTTATTATCATCACAGTATCACAGTATCACTAAGGTTGGAAGAGACCTCGAGGATCATCGAGTCCAACCTGTCACCACAGACCTCAGGACTAGACCATGGCACCAAGTGCCACGTCCAGTCTCCTCTTGAACACCTGTCATTGGCCATCATTGTCTTGGGAAACCTATAAATACTATCCCACAGAATCAGTGCCTTACAATTGTCCAAACTCTGGGAGAAGTCACAAGCTGTGCTTGAAATCTGAGCTGTGCTTCAGTTTACCCCGACAGACTGCAACACCCCTTCCTGTAAGCACTGTAAAGTCCAGGAGTAGGCAGACATGTCCTGCTGGGCCAAGAGGCAAACCCCAGGAGGAGCTGAGGCCCTGGGGCAGTTTTGCTTTATTGGAAGAAGCAACAAGCACTGCTGTTAAGATTGCAGCTAAAGAACCTCCCTAAACAGGCAAAGCTACAAAGATGACAAGCCCTGCAAGCCTTGGCAGCAAATTCTTTTCTACAAAGCTTTCAGCTACAAAGCCTTCGGATATAAACCCTGTATGTACTACCACAACAAATTGCAGAACCCAACAGAAAATGAAACTATTCCTGCAGCTCTCAAGTCATCGATGCCCGTTTGGTTTTGTTTAAATCCTCACACGTGCCACATGGTACCACAATCAGTAAGTAATCATGAAATCTGATTTTTATAAGCGTGTATTAAAGGTTTGTTGCCCTAGACAATTTTAGAGTTCCTCCCTCCCCACACAATGTGGCATCGTATTGGCCAGCTTCCAGTCATCTGGGACCTCTCCAGTGAGCCAGGACTGGTGAAAAATGATGGAGAGCTGCTTGGCCGGCTTGGCCAACTCATCTGCCAGCTCTCTCAGCACCCTAGGATGGATCCCATCTGGTCCCATGGACTTGTGGGGATCCAAGTGGCTCAGCAGGTCTCTAACTGCTTCCTCCTGGATTACAGGGGAACTATGCTGCTCCCTGCCTCCATCTGCCATCTCAGGAGGCCGCTTGTCTGGAAGACAACCTATCCTGCTATTAAAATTTGAGCAAAGAAGGTGTCAAGTACCTCTGCCTTTTCCTCATCTTTAATTACAATGTCCACTAAGGAGCAGAGGTTGTCCTTGTCCCTCCTCTTGCCATTAATATATTTATAGAAGGATTTTTTGTTGTCCTTCATAGCAGAGGCTAGTCTAAGCTCTAAAAGGGCTTTTGCCTCTCTTTTTCCTGCATTACCTAGTAACATCCTTAAACATTCCATGGGTTACCTTGCCTTCCTTCCAAAGATGATACACCCTTTTTTTCCCCTTAATTTACTCAGAAGTTCATTGCTAGTCCACGCTGGACGTCTGCTCCAGTGGTACATCTTCAGCACATTGGCACAGCCTGTTCTGAACCTTCAAGAATTCTTTCTGAAATAGGTCCAGCTCTCTTGGACCCTTTGTTTTTAAGGGCTGTTTCCCAAGGAACCTTCTGAGTTAGTTCCTTGAATAACCTGAAGTCCGCCCTCCGGAAGTCCAGAGTGGAGGCTTTGTTGCTGCTCCTCTTAGCTTGACTGCATATTGAACACTCAATTTCATTGTCACTGGACTCCAGGTAGCCTCCAACCACCACGTTTCCCGCCAGCCCTTCTCTATTGGTAAAAAGATCAAGCAAAGGCTTACCCTGGTAGGCTCACACAGCAGCTGGGATAAGAAGCTGTCCTCCATACACTCTAAGAACCTTCTAGACTGCCTCCTCTCTGCTGTGTTAAGTTCCCAGCAGATATCAGGCAGGTTAAAATTGCCTGAACAAATGATACCTTAAACTCATGCAGGTATTTTTGGAAGCAGTTGACTTGGAAACAGGAATGTTTTATAAAACAAATTGTGCCTCAGATTAGATGTGCTGATAGTGGTGAGGGAATCTACAAGGGACTGCCTGGCTCTCATGTGCTTCAGTAAAGGCTGGTCACCAGGTTGCCAGCTCCAACGAAGTCTGTCCAGATAAATCTCTTGGGGAATCCACAGTCATCTAACTCGAAAATTCCAGTGTTGTATTCAGGTCACGGTCTTTCCCTCACCACATTATCACTTGAGGATCAGACACTAGCAAAAGCAGCAAAATTGAACAATATCTTCTGTATTAGTGAAAACAATATCTTCTGTATATGTAAAATGACAGGACTAGAGAAGTCACTAAACTAAACAGAAATTAAATATATGTGTTTGTAATGGGTTGGGGCAGACCCCCTCCCCACCACGGGCAGAAACAACGACTCAGACAAACGGATTGCAAAAGTGATGAAAAGTTTAAATAGAACAGTGAGTGCGTGCAGAGAACTAGAAATACAGTGACAAGAGAGAGAACCCAAAACAGACCCAGAGAAATCCCATCCCCCACCTGAGGGTACACCCAAACCCTCAGGGCTCCTCCTTCCCCCACTGCTAGGCTAGTCTCAGCTGGCCAGATCTGAGACTGCCCATCCCCGTGGCCTTGGGCCTAACCAGGCCCATGGCCGGGAGATCTTCTCCCCAGTTACCAGGCGGCGAGGAGGAAGGAAAGAGGAAGTGCCAGACCCCGCCGTGAAACTTATAGTGGTGCAAGGGATCATGGTAGGAAATAACCTAATTTCCTGTGTCCACCCACTGGGCTGGACTTCTGGACACAGGAAACACCCCTGTAGCAGAGGGCACCCAGCCCAAACTACGACAGTGTTGACCAACAATACTTTATGTTTAGATACTTGAAACTCATTACTTGGTTTATATATTTAGTGCAGGTACTTAGTTTAGATACTCAGAAACTTTGAGGTGGGTGGGGAATCTATTGGATGTGTTGACAAAATCATCTGAGATCTCTGGCTACTTTTTGTTGTTGTTGTTGCTGTCTGAACTTTGTGTGCTGAGACCTGGTATTCTGACCTAATGCTGGGGAAACTTTGCAGAGACTGATGCTCAGCTCTGAATTGTCACTGTGAGGGGTGCAGTAGTATGACGTGTATTCAGATGGGAATTTTAGGCACATAAAAAAATAGGATCCTAGGAATAATGTGAAAACTGGCAACACAAAACAGGATGCTATACAAAGTGTAATTATATTCTATTGACTAAGCAGCATCTTTTTATTGCATTGTTTATGAATAGAAGAAACCAAATAATCTAGCTGAAAGCATCAGTGTTAAAGCCATACTATGCTTTATATTCACCTTCCCAAAATCACACACACCCATACAGACACACACATTCAAGATTTGCCAGCAAGATATAAACATCTGAATTCCCAAATAAATTTATAAGTCTCAACTGGATATGGAGAAATCGCAGATGATATACAATCTATGCTTTTGCTTTGCTGTAGAGAGTGACTGTAAAACACTGGTTAAACTGCTCTCAAGTCACCTAGGTACCTAACTAAATACAAACAGATCATAGAACTTTCTATTGTGCAGAAAATGTGGAGTTTGATACACCCTGTTTCCTGGAAAAACAGTGTTAGCTTCATGAGATAAAGGGGTAAATTTCACTTGCAAAGATTAATCTTAATGTAACTAGTAATTGTGGAATTGCATAATTTACTTGTCCTCATGTCGTTTAGAACAAAATAATTTCTCTGCTGTACTCTAGCAGAGAGATGACTGCCCATTTAGCGTCAACAAAGTATTCTGCAGACACTCTCTCACTCCTGTTCTGCATTGAGATGGGAAGAAGAAAATCTAACTAAATCTCAATGGCTGAGACAATGGGCAGTGAAGGCTAACACACCAATTATGGTAAAGGGCAAAAGACTTGACTCAAAGAACCAAAATTAATTTAATTTAAACAAAACAACTACCAGTTAACTAACTGAATCAGAGTAGTACAGAGATAAATACAAGTAGAATTTATAAAAACTACTCAACAATCCTTCCTTGTGGGAATGTGGCATCCTTGCCATGGGAAACAGTACTGCATGAACATCCACCGCTGTAGGTCCTTTATGGAGGCTGTAATCCTCCCAGTGACTAAGTGCTTCAGCAGAGCCTTCACTTGGTCACAGTCTTCTTTTGTGATTAGTCTTCAGTTCCAGCAGGGCCCTGCAGGAGCTGTAGAAAGGAGTCTTTTCCACTCTTGATTTCCAAGGGCTGCAAGGTTTCAGCCTGTCATATCACCACAGGGTGAAGGAGAATGGCCGCTCCAGCATACCTCTCTCCTCCTTACTCACTAGCCTCAATCTCTCTCCCCTGTTCCACTTGTCTCTCAAAAAAAAGGACCCCTACAACAAAAGAACTAGCCAAACAGGTTTATGGCCTCTTAAATATGTTTATTGAAAAGGTACCGATCAGCTCAGCTTTGGCCAGTGGTACATCCAGCTTGGAGCTGGGTGTTTCTTCTTGAAGCTTTTTATGAGCCCAAGCCTGTAGACAGCCTACCTTGTTATCAGACACATACCAGACCCAAACCCAACAGGCACAATTCTCCAAGATGATTTCTGAATTAAAATTTGGTGCGTAGGATGGAGCTGTGTGATTTGCTGCACTGATATTACAAACATGCTTTTAAAATGCAGGCAGATTTGAATAATGCGTCTGATTTTTTTTTTTAATTCAGTATCAGTGTGCATATCCTTTCACTGTCCCTTGCTCATTGTCTAAACAAAAATCTATTGAAGCTTTCTTGCAGTTTTGTATGTGAATATCTGCTCCTGCTTCATATTAATATTCATGGCAAATACCTGGTTGAGTAACATGAAATGGCTGCTTTATTTCCTTTTCATAGGTGGCTGAATTGCTTCACCACTGGATAACTGGATGGCTTGCACACATATGATATGTTTATGTACTGCACATTACTTTGTGTCTCAAAGACTAATTCCTTGTTTGCAAAATATGCTCAGAATGTGCCCTAGCTATCAATGCTATCTATCTCCTAAAACCCCATGCTAATACCATTTCTTGCAGTACCAGAAAAGTGATAACATTTTACAGCACTGTTGTCAGGGGTGTGAATAATATATGAAACGGCATAACCTCTCATTTTATTCCATTTCTCCACCCTAGTGCTGTGATGTACTCGTCACTGGGTGGGACTCAAGTGTCAGATATTTATCATTTTATACACATGACTATGTGGCTTGCTGCCTAGCAAGTCATATCTCACTTGATGAGGATTGTGAGCCCAGTTTTGTAGTGCGTACCTTAAAAAAAATCTTATTAGAACCACAGAATCATAGAATCACAGAATCACAGAATCACTAAGGTTGGAAGAGACCTCAAAGATCATCAAGTCCAACCTGTCGCCACAGGGCTCAGGACTAAACCATGGCACCAAGTGCCACATCCAATCTCCTCTTGAACACCTCCAGGGACGGTGACTCCACCACCTCCCTGGGCAGCACATTCCAATGGCAAATGACTCTTTCAGTGAAGAACTTTCCCCTCACCTCGAGCCTAAACTTCCCCTGGTGCAGCTTGAGTCTATGTCCTCTTGTTCTGGTGCTGGTTGACTGGGAGAAGAGACCAACCCCCGCCTGGCTGCAATCACCTTTCAGGTAGTTGTAGAGAGCAATGTGGTCTCCCCTGAGCCTCCTCTTCTCCAGGCTAAACAATCCCAGCTCCCTCAGCATCTCCTCACAGGGCTTGTGCTCGAGGCCTCTCACCAGCCTTGTTGCCCTTCTCTGGACACGTCCAAGTGTCTCAATGTCCTTCTTAAACTGAGGGGCCCAGAACTGGACAGAGCACTCAAGGTGTGGCCTAACCAGTGCAGAGTACAGGGGCACAATGACTTCCCTGCTCCTGCTGACCACGCTATTCTTGATCATGCCAGGATGCCATTGGCCTTCTTGGCCACTTGGGCACAGTGCTGGCTCCTGTTCATATGGTTGTCAATCAGCATCCCCAGGTCCCTTTCTGTTCGGCAGTTCTCCAGCCACTCTGACTCCAGCCTGTGGCTCTGCATGGGGTTGTTGTGGCCAAAGTGCAGCACCCAGCACTTGGATTTGTTAAATGCAGTGCTTAGGAATGGACTTGTAGAGGTCATCTAGTTCAAGCCCCCTGAACTTAGCAGAAACATCCCCAGCTAGACCAGGTTGCTCAGAGCCCCATCAAACCTGACCTTGAATGCCTTCAGGGATAAGGCCTCTACCACCTGCCTGGGCAACCTGTGTTCATGTTCCACCACCCTCACAGTAAAGAACTTCTTCCTAAGGTCCAATCTAAATCTACTCTTCTCTAGTTTAAAACCACTGATCCTTGTTCTATTGTTACATGCCCTTGCAAACAGTTCCACCCCCCCACCTCCCACCTTTCCTGTAAGCTCATCTCTGTAAGAGAGACACCTTAAGACTTTGACTGTGCTGCAGTGTCCCTGGCATAATGCAGGGCAATTTAGTAATATACGGAGTAAAGAGCAGGTGAAATGCTGAGGTCACTGGGTCACCCATGTCTGCTATGGAAAATCTAAGCAAAATATTAGCTACACAATGTATTTTAGGGGTTGTTGTAAGGATAGTGAGTGTTAGGTCTTATATAGCATCCACACTTTCTGTATTTCTTAACAGTGCTGAGAATAGAATAGAATAGAATAGAATAGAATAGAATAGAATAGAATAGAATAGAATAGAATAGAATAGAATAGAATAATAGAATTAACCAGGTTGGAAAAGAGCTTCGAGATCATCAAGTCCAACCTATCACCCAACACCATCTAATCAATTAAACCATGGCACCAAGTGCCTCATCCAGTCTCTTCTTAAACACCTACATTAGAACCAGTGTGGCCAGCAGGAGCAGGGATGTCATTGTGCCCTGTACTCTGCATTGGTTAGGCCACACCTTGTGTACTGTGTCCAGTTCTGGGGCCTTCAGTTTAAGAAGGACATTGAGACGCTTGAACGTGTCCAGAGAAGGGCAACAAGGCTGGTGAGAGGCCTTGAGCATAAGCCCTATGAGGAGAGGCTGAGGGAGCTGGGATTGTTTAGCCTGGAGAAGAGGAGGTTCAGGGGTGACCTCATTGCTCTCTACAACTACCTGAAGTGTGGTTGTAGCCAGGAAGGGGTTGGCCTCTTCTCCCAGGCAACCAGCACCAGAACAAGGGGACACAGACTCAAGCTGCACCAGGGGAAGTTTAAGCTCGAGGTGAGGAGAAAGTTCTTCATGGAGAGAGTCATTCGTCATTGGAATGTGCTGCCCAGGGAGGTGGTGGAGTCACAGTCCCTGGAGGTGTTCAAGAGGAGATTGGATGTGGCACTTGGTGCCATGGTTTAGTCCTGAGCCCTGTGGTGACAGGTTGGACTTGATGATCTTTGAGGTCTCTTCCAACCTTAGTGATACTGTGATACTGTGATAACCTTGGTGATAATATGATACTGTGATACCTCCAGTGATGGTGAGTCCTCCACCTCCCTGGGCAGCACATTCCGATGGTCAACCTCTCTTTCTGTGAAGAACTTCTTCCTAATATTCAGGCTAAACCTCCCCTGGCACAGCTTGAGACTGTATCCTCTTGTTCTCTCATAGGTTCATTTAAGTAGGGTGATGTCCTTAATTTCTTTATGCTGTTTCCTTATGTTGTTATGATGTTTATGTAAAGATAAGATATTTCATAATGTCAGATGAGACATGAATAATCAGATGACAGTGGTCTGCTGGAGTTACAGAATTAATAAAGTAGACATGAATATTGGGGTGTGTCAAGTGTATCAATTTCTATAAGCCACACTTAAACACTATTCACAGATTACATCTTTTTCCTGCCTCCTCTCTACTCACAAAGGTGGTGATTGGCTTGATAACTTAATGTTCAGTGTTCTCTGGATTTTACTAATCAACAGTGCTAAACAAATTGAAGAAGGCATGGATTACACTTTTTTCAATATTTCTTGGTTACTTAATAACATTTTGTAGAAAGAAATTGCCATGTATATTCCATTGTTGCTAGATGAGGAGGATGGAAAGGAAAGGTAGGTAAGGAGAGAAAGTGGGTAAGTGATCAAAATGGAAGAAATGTTCCTGGATCCCTTTGTTTTTAAGGGCTGTTTCCCAAGGCATCTTCTGAGTTAGTTCCTTGAGTAACCTGAAGTCTGCCCTCCAGAACTCCAGAGTGGAGGTTTTGTTGTTGCTCCTCTTAGCTTGACTGCAACTTGAAAACTCAATTATTTCATGGTCACTGTCCCCAGACAGCCTCCAACTACCACATCTCCCGCCAGCCCTTCTCTATTGGTAAAAAGATCAAGCAAAGGCTTACCCTGGTAGGCTCACACAGCAGCTGGGATAAGAAGCTGTCCTCCATACACTCTGAGAACCTTCTAGACTGCCTCCTCTCTGCTGTATTAAGTTCCCTGCAGACATCAGGCAGCTTAAGATTGCCCATAAGAACAAGGTCTGGTGGTCTTGAGACAGCCTCCAGCTGCCTATAGAATGATTCATCAACTTCTTCATCCTGGTTGGGTGGTCCATAGCAGACTCCAACCAGTATGTCAGCCTTGTTGGCCTTCCCTCTAATTCTCACTCACAGGCTTTCAACCTGATCATCCTTGATCTCTAGTTCCATGGCATCTAGAGCCTCCTTGATGTACAGGGCCACTCCTCCACCCCTTCTCCCTCATCTGTCTCTCCTGAAGAGCCTGTAGCCATCAATTAGTGCACTCCCTTCATGTAAGTCATCCCACCACGTCTCTGTGATGGCAACTACATCATAACTTTCCTGCTAGAACAAGGCTTCCAGCTCCTCTTGTTTGTTACCCATGCTTCATGCATTAGTGTACATGCACTTCAGCTGGGCTGCTGGTTTCACCCCTGACTCCAGCTTACCACCCCCAGACTCCTGTCGGGGGAGACTGGTTTCAGTCTCTTCTCCCTTCGAATCTAGTTTTTTTTGCAAGGGCATGACTACTAATATTGAAAATGTTCTCTGATATTGACAGTGTTGCAGATGAGTATCTGCAAGGTATTGAAGTGGGAAATGTACCAATGACATAACTTTTTCTCGTTACACAGGCCAGTTACACTTAATACCAATCTTCTTCCAAAACTGGCAGAAAGGAGTGTTTAGTAGTGACAATCACTTATCCAAAAAAATATCAGGTGAGCACAGACCATATTGCTACTTATAGGAATACATACACATGTGGAAGGTTCTTGTCAGATACTCATCTTGAAGAATCATTTCATTAATGTGAGCGATCGGGAATAATAAAAGGGCCCCAGTTCATTAGGCAGGTTCTAAGGACACCATCCATCACCCTGAGCACAGCTCAAGTATCATAGGAACGGCAGGCTGATTCAGCAACATATTCATTTTAAGACCATAAAGATATATTTATAATGGATGAGAAACTTTAGAAATAATGGAAACTGCAAAGATAATTCACAGTTCAAGCTAGCGGGAGTCTTGGATGAGCCATATCTCTGTGAAGTCCTGCCTTTAATGAAACTCATAGTTTCATCATTCTGCTTATGTCAGATTGTAATAAACCCACTTTTTCTCCTGTTAATGTTTCTACATTTAGAATAGAATAGAGTAGAATAGAATAGAATAGAATAGAATAGAATAGAATAGAATAGAATAGAATAGAATAGAAGAATAGACTTAACTAGGTTGGAAAAGATCCAAACTTCGAAAATTAAGCCTGACCCCCCATATCTTTGGGTGACAACCTTTACTTTGTGCAGTACACATGCGCTGGAATAGAATAGAATAGAAGAGAATAAACCAGGTTGGAAGAGACCTTTGAGATTATCATGTCCAACCTATCATCCAACACAATCTAATCAACTAAACCATGGCACCAAGCACCCCAGAAAGTCTCCTCCTAAACACCTCGACTCCACCACCTCCCTGGGCAGCACATTCCAATGGCCAACCACTCTATGAAGAATTTCTTCCTCACCTCCAGCCTAAACCTGCCCTGGTGCAGCTTGAGACTGTGTCCTCTTGTTCTAGTGTTGGTTGCCTGGGAGAAGAGATCAACCCCCACCTGGCTACAACCTCCCTTCAGCTAGCTGTAGAGAGCAATAAGGTCTCCCCTGAGTCTCCTCTTCTCCAGGCTAAGCAACCTCAGCTCATTCAGCCTCTCCAAACCCCTTCCCAGCTTTGTTGCCCTTCTCTGGACACATTCCAGCAAGTCAACATCTTTCCCATACTGAGAGGCCCAGAACTGGACACAGGACTCAAGATGTGGCCTAACCAGCGCTGATTACGGCGGAAAATGTAACGATGATATAATGGTCATCATGGCTGGGAACTCCAAGAGTTTGTAAATAGCATCATGTGGCCAGTTAGACTAAGATCATGTATTTCATCTGCCTATAGCTTCTGTTATTGTAAGGAGTTTTATGGATGCACTATGAGCTTAAGTGTTTTTTCCCCAAGAATGTGTGTAGGGAAGTGTCTGCTTCTGTATGTACTGTTAGTCTTAAAAAATATGACAGAACTAATTTGAGTAACAAGTACCTATTGTCTTCATCCTTTTTAAATATATATTTCTGCGGCAGGTATTGTTTTAGCACTGTCTGAAGGAAAGTAAATGTTAGCATGAAGTATTTCTCTGAGGATTTTTCCCTTTTACCTATTCTTCTGACATATTGTTCATTATTATTTGCAACAGTATGCTGAAATCCAGTTGTGGTGGGTTGAAAATTCCCCTCAGCACTGAATTGCCAGCCCAGGCCAGTTGGAAGCAAATGAAAGCTGTATTGACAACCAAAACTACAATCTAAAATTAAATGCAATGTATATGTATAAAATATACAATATTTACAGGTATTTACAATTGATAAACAGCACAAGAACCCTGCTTGAAAAAACCAGGGGGACTCCCTTTCCCCTTCCCTGCTCCTAGCCCCTGCCCCTGTGCACAAGAGAAAGACCAGAGTTGTTTGTTAGTCACAACAAAGAACACAGCCAAGGTCAGCAAAGCCAACCAGAAGCAGAAGTTAGTATCTCCCAGTGCAAGAAAGCTGAAAGAGTGAGAGTTAGGCTATACAGACCAACTTTGTTAATAGTCTATACAATGGGATTGCTTAGAATTTATCATGATTTTCCTTTTCACATCCAATAGTGATTTATTTACATTCTACCACTTTCTTTTCATGATCTGTGGAACATTTTCCAGGCATAGCCTGAAACTACCACACCAGTTATCTCTATAATAACCCAGCGACACCAAACGGCTACATAAGCAGAGGTTCATCCTAGGTGAAATAAAGATTAGACTGTGCTCCATTCTGCTCAGAATTGAAACAGAACTTTGTTTCTGAGTTTCTTGGAGAACACATTTATTCTCAAGTGTTAATCTTGCTCTCTATAGTCTTGTTCTGACTGGCAAAAGACACGTGAAACAAATACTGAAAGAAGAATCCGAGATTTATTTGGTTAAGAAACACTGCATTATGACTGCAGTCAGTGCAAGCAATGTGCTTCAAGACTATATTTCTCAATGGAAGATAGTTGAGGTCCATGAAAGAAAACAAAGTCAGCATGTGGAGCTCCTATTACAACATGACTTACACAGTGTAAGAAAGATTTAGAAATGTCTTAAGTACACAGACCAAATTTTATGGCTCATATCTCACTTCAAACATCTCACAGCCAAGAAATCCTTTAATATTTTTTTTATGTGTCTTGCACATAATCCCTTCCATTTGCAGTGACGAAGTACTTTGAGGGAGCCTGAGTACTTAATTAGGGCTTTGCTTCCGTATATCAATTTATATTATTGATATAATTAAAAGTAATAGAATAAGATGGAGCCTACAGAATAGATTAAACCTTTTAAATGAGACTGAAGTTTACCCATATTCACTTGTCTTTTGTACAACCACATTTTAAAAGCCCTTAGGAAGCTGACTGCCCAAACATTCATATTCAGACGGGAATAAAATCACACATGAAATAGTTGTGCTTGTAGGGAAGGATAGTTCACTGAAATAATTTAGTTTTTAAATTCATTGTAGTGAGCAGCTGCTTCCAAGATATCTAGAGTCTTTCTCCATAGTTAGGCATAAAGGTGGTCTTACAAAGCCTACAAATGTAAACCCCTCTCTTTTAACTTGATCACAGTTTGCTTGAATCTGAGCAGTGCATGCTCTGATATAAATAACACTCAGGATTGAAATAACTCTCAGGAAATATCTTGCGGTATTTTATTACCTGATGGAATCCAGACCAGTGTAGGTAAGAAGTAACCTAATTTTTCTTTTTGGTCATTTTTGGTTTTGTTTTTAATTGGAAAGAGCAAGCAGTAACTGATCTTTTCAAACTTTATTTCAACATAGTTTTTAAGTATTATTTCAATCAATGACAGCTCCAAGCCAAGTTCAGAAGGACAAAGAACACTTAGAAACCCCTACCAAATTTAACTGCCAAATGTTATTTGCCAAAAATGTAGATTCAAATATCTGAATTACCTATAAGATAGGTGGGTCACTGTTTAGGGTTTAGTTATTTCTTTTCCTATGTAAAATCACAGAATCATTCAGGTTAGAAAAAGCCCTTGAGATCATTAGGTCCAAATATTAACCCTACGCTATCATGTTCATCATTAAACAAACCTTTTTTAGAATAAACCTTTATTAGAATAAACCAAACCAGGTTGGAAGAGACCTTCAAGATCATCGTGTCCAACCCATCAACCAATCCAACCCACCCAAACAGCTAACCCTTGTAACCAAGCACCCCATCAAGACTCCTTCTGAACACCTTCAATGACGGCAACTCCACCACCTCCCCGGGCAACCCATTCCATAGCGCAATCACTCTTTCTGTATAGAACTTCTTCCTAATATCCAATCTGAACCTCCCCTGGCGCAGCCTGAGACTGTGTCCTCTTGTTCTGGTACTGAGTGCCTGGGAGAAGAGACCATCATCTGCCTGTCTACAACCTCCCTTAAGGTAGTTGTAGAGAGTGATAAGGTCACCCCTGAGCCTCCTCTTCTCCAGGCTGAGCAACCCCAACTCCCTCAGCCTCTCCTCATAGGGCTTGTGTTCCAAACCCCTCACTAACTTTGTTGCTCTTCTCTGGACTCATTCCAGCAAGTCAACATCCTTCCTAAACTGAGGAGCCCAGAACTGGACACAGTACTCGAGGTGTGGCCTAACCAGTGCAGTGTACAGGGGCAGAGTGACCTCCCTGCTCCTGCTGGCCACACTGTTCTTGATGCAGGCCAGGATGCCATTGACCCTCTTGGCTGCCTGGGCACACTGCAGGCTCATGTTCAGCCTACCATCAACCAGTACCCCCAGGTCCCTCTCTGCCTGGCTTCTCTCCAGCCGCTCTGACCCCAGCCTGTAGCTCTGCATGGGGTTGTTGTGGCCAATGTGCAGAACCCGGCACTTGGATGCATTAAATCTCATGCCGTTGGATTCTGCCCATCTGTCCAGCCTGTCGAGGTCCCTCTGCAGAGCCTCATCACTACCATCTCATCATACTACTCATCATACTGTGGATTAAACCACATCACTACGTCCCACATCTAAAAGAGCTTTAAACACATCCAGGGATGCTGAGTCAACCACTGCTCTAGGCAGCCAGTTCCAATGCCTGACTACTCTGCCAGTGAATTTTTTTCTCCCAAGTGTCTAGCCTAAATTTACCCTGGTGCAGCTTGAGACTCCTCTAGAGATTATCCTCTAGGCCCTTCACCAACCTTGTTGCTTTTCTTTTGACACATTCCAAGACGTCACTGCCTGAGGTGCCAAGAATTGAACACAGTACTCAACCTCTGGCTTCAACAGGACCAAGTACTGGGACATAATCCCTTCCCTATTCTTTCTGGACACACTGTTTTTGATACAGGCTAGCATGCCTTTGGCCTTTTTAGCCACCTGAACACAGTGCTGTCTCATATTCAGCTGCTTGTTGGTTAGAACCCCCCAAGTCCCTTTGTACTGGACAACTTTCAAGACACATTTTCCTAAGCCCATAGCATTGCATGGGGTTTTTGCGGCCCATCTGCAGGATCCAACACTTGGCCTTTGTTGAAGCACGTACTGTTGACCACAGTCCACTGATCCAATCTGTCTAAGTCTTTCTGTAGAACGTCCCTACACTCAAGCAGATCAACACTTGCACTTGGTGTCATCTGCAAATTTACTAATGGTGTCCACTAACTTCTCATGAAGATCATTGATAAAGATGTTAAACAGAAGTGGTCTTATGATTAGCTGAGAGTTCAAAATGGTTTACCTCTATAACTTACATCTCTCTTATCTGTAGTCTTCTTTATGTAGTGTATATCTGGAGTGACCTCAGATAATAAATCTTTCTTTCTTTCTTTCTTTCTTTCTTTCTTTCTTTCTTTCTTTCTTTCTTTCTTTCTTTCTTTCTTTCTTTCTTTCTTTCTTTCTTTCTCCTTCTTTCTTTCTTTCTTTCTCCTTCTTTCTTTCTTTCTTTCTCTTTCTTTCTCTTTCTTTCTTTCTTTCTTTCTTTCTTTCTTTCTTTCTTTCTTTCTTTCTTTCTTTCTTTCTTTCTTCCTTCCTTCCTTCCTTCCTTCCTTCCTTCCTTCCTTCCTTCCTTCCTTCCTTCCTTCCTTCCTTCCTTCCTTCCTTCCTTCCTCTTTCTTTCTTTCTTTCTTTCTTTCTTTCTTTCTTTCTTTCTTTCTTTCTTTCTTTCTTTCTTTCTTTCTTTCTTTCTTTCTTTCTTTCTTTCTTTCTTTCTTTCTTTCTTCACTAATAAGACTAGTTAGCTTCATGCCCCATTTTATAGAAAGTGATCAATGTCAAATGCTGTGAAATACATCAGAGATCTAACATACAATCATTTCTCAGTGATGAGACTCTCTCTAATAAACTGGACAGTATTATCATAGTAATATTATAGTATCAGTCAGGGTTGGAAGGGACCACAAGGATCATCTAGTTCCAACCCCCCTGCCATGGGCAGGGACACCCCACACTAGATCTGGCTGGACAGAACCTCATCCAGCCTGCTCTTAAACACCTCCAGGGACAGGGCCTCGACCACCTCCCTGGGCAATCCATTCCAGGGCTTCACCACTCTCATGGGGAAGAACTTCCTCCTCACATCCAGCCTGAATCTCCCCACCTCCAGCTTCATTCCATTCTCCCTAGTCCTATTGCTACCTGAGATACTGACAAGTCCCTCCCCAGCCTTCCTGTAGGCCCCCTTCAGATACTGGAAGGCCACAATTAGGTCACCTCGGAGCCTTCTCTTCTCCAAACTGAACAGCCCCAACTCCTTCAGTCTGTCCTCATAGGAGAGGTGCTCCAGCCCTCTGATCATCCTCCTGGCCCTTCTCTGGACACTTTCCAGCACCTCCATATCCCTCTTGTGATAGGGGCTCCAGAACTGGACGCAGTACTCCAGGTGGGGTCTCAGCAGAGGTGAGTAGAGTGGGACAATCACCTCCCTTGACCTGCTGGCCACACTTCTCCTGATGCAGCCCAGGATCTGATTGGCTTTGCGGGCTGCAAGTGCACATTGAGAGCTCATGTTGAGCTTTTTGTCCACCAGCACCCCCAAGTCTCTCTCCTCAGGGCTGCTTTCCAGCCAGTCACTGCCCAGCCTGGATTTGTGCCTGGGATTGCCTCGACCCAGATGCAGGACCCTGCACTTGGTCTTGTTGAACCTCATGAGGTTGGCTTGTGCCCACCTCTCCAGCCTGTCAAGGTCCCTCTGGATGGCCTCCCTTCCCTCCAGCGTGTCTGCTGCAGCACTCAGCTTAGTGTCATCAGCAAACTTGCTGAGGGTGCACTCAATGCCACTGTCCATATCAGCCACAAAGATGTTGAACAAGACAGGTCCCAGGACTGATCCCTGAGGGACCCTGCTTGTCCCTGGCCTCCTCTGGGACATAGAGCCATTGACAGCCACTCTTTGGGTGTGGCCATCAAGCCAGTTCTTTATCCATCTAGTGGTCCACCCATCAAACCCATGTGTCACCAGTTTGGAGACCAGGATGTGGTGCAGGACAGTGTTGAAGGCTTTGCTGAGGTCCAGGTAAATGACATCAGTTGCTCGCCTCTCATCTATTAATTTTGCCACCTGTTCATAGAAGGCCATCAAGTTGGTCAGGCAGGATTTACCCTTGGCGAAGCCATTTGGGTATTAGTATTAACAGGATAGACTGACAGGACAGCTGCAGAGTTGGATTGTGAACACCATCTTAGAGATTTACAGAGGAGTGTTTTCTCTTTTGACTTCTATTAGGATGGTGAATATTAAGAAGGGACAGTTTGCTAAGTTGGCCCAAATGCTCATATTGAAAAGTTGCCTGTCAGTAAATGAGGGCTGGTGGTTAGGCAGAAGTTCCTAAACTGTCTTACAGGAACCAGGTTCTGCAACAGCATTACCTTTAAGGCAAGAAGCGTGAAAATATTCCAAGCACAAAAGCCCTGAACTCCACCTTATCTTTGTTAAGATGCCACCTTAGAGGAGACAGACATAATAACCCAATTAGTGTCTTGTAGTGCCGTGCTCCTGTCACTTAGGGAAAGAGTATGACAAGCAGATGTAAACTTAGATTGGAATTTGGGCTCATTCTTTGGTAATTTACACTAAGAAACCATTCCAATTGTACAAATGGTTGAACTCTGAGACAGTGAATATCTTCTTGAAATGTAGATCTTAGATGTGATTTTGCAAATGATAATGAATTTTTGGTGACTGTTTACTGATCATTGTAATTGTATATGTAGTAATAATCTAATTAGGTAGTTAAACCTAGATTAGATAATTAAACCTAGCTTCCTCTAATTCCATTCCAACACACATTATCATTAAGAAAGAAATAAGCATTTAAGTTATGGATTAATTACAAAGATTTCATATGACATGTACTTAGTAGAGTCATACACTTTCTGAATGAATCCACAAGCTTCACTCAAGCATAGTATTAAAGTACTTTTGAAACAGACTCATCCCTTCTAAAGGGATTACTCCCTTTCTTAAAATTAAATGTGTAAATGCTTCACTAAATCCCAAAAGGAGTGGGTATCTCTGGACCTGTAATGTAGATTGAAATCAGCTTCTGTGTCCATTCTACATTTTCATTTCTTAACCTGCAGTAGAAAAATGTCAAATCCCTGATTAATGGAAGTCTTGACACGGAAACGAAATTAAATGCTTAAGCATAATGAAAGGCTGGTTATAATTTCCTCTTTGGTTGTTCTTAAGGTTATTGTCTTGTGAAACATAGTAAAAATCTGTTAATGTACCATGAGAAATACTCAGTCTGATAAATGCAGATAAATGAGTCTGATAAATGAGCTGTGAAAGTCCACTGCAAAATGTTAAACAATGAAGTCAAAACAGTAATATAAAAAGGAGGAAAAAAAACCCAAACCATTCCCTACTTCATTACTTTGCAGTTTTTCTACATTTTATTTTCATCATTTGATTTCAAACTGTTTATGAGGTATCTGCTGATATCATCTGAGTACAAACTCTCTGTTGTAACATAAGTTCCATTCAAATCTCTTCCTATTGATTACTAATAAATAGCAGAGGCTTTCATATATTTACACTGATTTGATATGAACAAGTCACTTAGTGTCTTCCCTTGAAAAATAGTGAGTGATAATGCTAGAGTGTGTCTAGAGAAGGGTCATGAGAATGATCAGAGGGCTGGAGCACCTCTGCTACGAGGACACACTGAGGGAGTTGGGGCTATTCAGTCTGGAGAAGAGAAGGCTTTGAGGAGATTGTATTGTGGCCTTCCAGTATCTTAAGGGGGCCTACAAGAAAGCTGGGGATGGACTCTTTAGGGTATCAGATAATGACAAGACAAGGGGAATGGAGAAAAAAATAGAAATGGGTAGATTCAGATTGGATGTTAGGAAGAAGTTCTTCACCATGAGGGTGGTGATACAGGTTGCCCAGGGAGGTGGTAGAAGCTCCATTCCTAGAGGTTTTTCAGGCCAGGCTAGAGCCATTTCGGCTCGGTAGCTGATCGGGACCGCTCGTCCGGAACCGCTCCGCTTAAGCTGTGAGCTTCTCGGGGTTTTTCTTTTGCTTTCCTTTCGGGGCTTCGCGGGTCGGGAGGACTGCTGGTAGGGGGAGGAGCCGGCAGGATCGTGCTCACGAGAGCCTGCACGGGTCACGGGAGCCTGACGTCAGCCGCGGCAGTTTTTAAAAGCCGCCCGGGCTGTGCGCGCGGCGCCATTTCGGCTCGGTAGCTAGGCTAGCGGCTGGGGACCAAAAAAAAAAAAAAAAAAAGCCCAAACAGCAAACGCAAACCTTAAGCGTTGCATCATGGTCGTCACTCGGACGAGGGTAAAAAGCAGCATCTGCCCAGACAGAGCTGTTTTACCAACATGCTGGAGTCCAGGCTGTCAGCTGCAGAGAGTGCTTCAGCCTGGCACTTGGAATAGAGGGGAGGGAGAGGACACCTGTGTCCGGTGTGAGCAGGTGAATTTTCTCCTCAGCATGGTGGCAGAGCTGAAGGATGAAGTGGCCGAGCTGAAGGAGGAGGTAGCTAGGCTAAGGACCATAAGGGAAAGTGTAAGGGAGTTAGACTTGTGGGAGAAGGCTCTGCAGATCTCCCTGCTGAGGGAAGGGTTCCTGGAGGAGGAGAGGGATGGATACAGGTCCCTGCCAGGGGTGGCAAGAGAAATCCACCCCGACCCTCTCCTCCTCCTCCGCTGCCCTTGAATAATAAGTATGAGGCCCTGCAGGCTGAGGGCAGTAATGAAGAGAGGGCTGAGGCTGAGGAGCAGCCATCCAGAGGGGAGCCTAAGGCCAAACGGTCCCCACCAGCTGTAACGACCAGCTCCGGGGGGAAGCCTAAGCCCAAGCGGTCCCCACCAGCTATAGCAACCAGCTCCACAAAGAAAAGGAGAAGGGTTATAGTTGTTGGGGACTCTCTCCTGGGGGGTACTGAGGGACCCATATGTCGTCCCGACCCATCCCACAGGGAGGTCTGCTCCCTACCAGGGGCAGGGGTTAGGGACATTGCGGAGAGAATCCTAAATTAATCCAGCCCACTGACTATTATCCTCTGATGGTAATACAGGCTGGGAGTGATGAGATTGACAGGAAGGGTACCAGGGCAATTAAGAAGGAATTCAGGGCCCTTGGACAATTGATTGATGGGGCAGGAGCTCAAGTGGTGTTCTGCTCAGTTCCCTCAGTGTCAGGGTGTACACTGAGAGGAATGGGAGAACCCATACCATCAACAATTGGCTCAGGGGATGGTGCCAGAGGCAGAACTTTGGGTTCTATGACCATGGGGCAACTTTCACTGCACCTGACCTGCTGGGTCCTGATGGGGTGCATCTATCTAGAAGGGGTAAGAGAGTCCTGGCACTGGAGTTGGCAGGGCTCATTAGGAGGGCTTTAAACTAGGTCTGAAGGGGTGGGTGAGGCAATCCGTCCCTCTGCAGAGGTAAGAGTAGGGCGCAAGGTAGGGTCAGTTGAGAAGTCAGGAACCCAGCTGCGATGCATGTACACCAATGCACGCAGCCTGGGCAACAAGCAAGAGGAGTTGGAGGTCCTAATCCATCAGGGCGACTATGATGTAGTCGCCATCTCAGAAACTTGGTGGGACAGCACCCACGATTGGAGTGCTACAATGGGGGGTTACAGGCTCTTTAGGAGAGACAGGCGAGGGAGAAGAGGAGGAGGGGTGGCTCTGTATATTAGAGAGTCACTCTCTGCCACACAACTTGAGGTGGAAGATGAGGAGTTGAGAGCCTGTGGGTCAAAATCAGAGGACAACCTAACAAGTCTGACATCCTGATTGGAATCTGTTACAGACCACCCAACCAGGATGAGGCGGCTGATGAGTTGTTCTACAAGCAACTGGAGGCTGTCTCAAGATCATCAGATCTTGTCCTTGTTGGTGACTTCAACCTCCCAGATATCTGCTGGGAACTTAATTCAGCAGGGAGGAGGCAGTCCAAAAGATTCCTGGAGCGAATGGAGGACTGCTTCCTGACACAGCTGTTAAGCGAGCCTACCAGGGGACAGGCTCTGCTTGACCTGCTGTTCTCCAATAGGGAAGGGCTGGTGGGAGACGTGGTCGTGGGAGGCTGCCTAGGGTGCAGTGACCACGAGATAGTGAAGTTTTCAATATGCAGGGAGATAGGGAGGACCACCAACAGAACCTTCACCTTGGACTTCCGAAGGGCGAACTTCAGCCTATTTAAGAAACTTGTTTGTAAAGTCCCTGGGTACCAGCCCTCATGAACCAAGGGGTTCAGGAGGGTTGGACCTACTTCAAACAGGAGCTCTTGAAGGCACAGGAATTGGCGGTTCCTACGTGCCGGAAGGCAAGCCGGCGGGGAAGGCGACCAGCCTGGATGAGCAAGCAGCTCCTGGAGGATTTAAGGGGAAGAGGAGGCTGTATCACCTTTGGAAGGAGGGGAAGGCTTCTCGAGGTATGTTCAAGGAAGCTGTTAGATTATGTAGGAATAAAATTAGGAGGCTAAGGCCCAGCTGGAACTGAAGCTGGCCACCTCTGTCAAAGACAATAAAAAGCATTTTTATAAATATATTAACAATAAGAAGAGGGGCAGGAAGAACCTGCACTCCTAGTGGACCTGGAGGGGAACACGGTGACTGAGGATGAGGAGAAAGCTGAGGTCCTGAACACCTTCTTTGCCTCAATTTTTAACAGCAAGGCAGGAGTTCAGGACGAGTGGCCTCCGGAGCTGGGCGATGGGGTCGGCGAGCAGTGTAATGCCCCGGAAATCCATGAGGAGTTAGTTCGGGACCTGCTGAGCCACTTGGATATTCACAAGTCCATGGGACCGGATGGGATCCATCCTAGGGTGCTGAGAGAGTTGGCAGATGTGCTAGCTAGGCCACTCTCCATCATTTTCCTCCAGTCCTGGCTCACCGGTGAGGTCCCAGATGACTGGAAACTGGCCAACGTGGTCCCCATCCACAAGAAGGGTCGGATGGAGGAACCTGGAAACTACAGGCCGGTCAGCCTGACCTCAGTGCCAGGGAAAGTGATGGAGCAGATTATCCTGGCGGCAATAACTGCGCACCTGAAGGATGGCCAAGGGCTCAGGTCCAGCCAACATGGATTCAGGAAAGGCAGATCCTGCCTCTCCAACCTGATCTCTTTCTATGATCAGGTGACCCGTCTGGTGGATGTGGGGAGGCCTGTGGATGTGGTCTAGCTGGACTTCAGCAAGGCCTTTGACACCGTCCCCCACAGCAAACTGCTGACTAAGCTGTCAGCCCGTGGATTGGACCATTACACTCTGTACTGGGTTAGGAACTGGCTGGAGGGCCGGGCCCAGAGAGTGGTAGTGAACGGTGCCACATCCAGCTGGAGGCCAGTCACCAGTGGTGTCCCCCAGGGATCAGTGCTGGGCCCTGTCCTCTTCAACATATTCATTGATGATCTGGATGAAGGAGTAGAGTCAGTCATCAGCAAGTTTGCAGATGACACAAAGTTAGGGGCAGATGTTAGTCAGTTAGAGGGTAGAAAGGCTCTGCAGAGGGACCTCGACCGACTGGACAGATGGGCAGAGTCCAATGGGATGGCATTCAACAAGTCCAAGTGCCGAGTGCTGCACTTTGGCTACGGCAATCCCATGCAGAGCTATAGGCTGGGGTCGGAGTGGCTGGAGAGCTCCCAAACAGAGAGGGACCTGGGTGTGCTGATCGACAGCCACCTGAATATGAGCCAGCAGTGTGCCCAGGTGGCCAGGAGGGCCAATGGCATCCTGGCCTGCATTAGGAATAGTGTGGCCAGCAGGAGCAGGGAGGTCATAGTGCCCCTGTACTCTGCTTTGGTTAGGCCGCACCTTGAGTCCTGTGTCCAGTTCTGGGCCCCTGAGTTTAAGAAGGACATCGAAACACTTGAGCGTGTCCAGAGAAGGGCAACAAGGCTGGTGAGAGGCCTTGAACACAAGCCCTATGAGGAGAGGCTGAGGGAGCTGGGATTGTTTAGCCTGGAGAAGAGGAGGCTCAGGGGTGACCTCATTGCCCTCTACAGCTACCTGAAGGGTGGTTGTAGCCAGGAGGGGGTTGGCCTCTTCTCCCAGGCAGCCAGCACCAGAACGAGGGGACACAGTCTCAGGCTGCGCCAGGGGAAGTTCAGACTCGAGGTGAGGAGGAAGTTCTTCACCGAGCGAGTCATTCGGCATTGGAACCGGTTGCCCAGGGAGGTGGTTGAGTCATCGACCCTGGAGGCGTTCAAGGGGAGATTGGACGTGGCACTTGGTGCCATGGTCTAGGCATGGGGTCTGTGTTGATAGGTTGGACTCGATGATCCCCGAGGTCCTTTCCAACCTAAGTGATACTGTGATACTGTGATACTGTGATGTGGCTCTGAGCAACCTGATGTAGTGTGAGGTGTCCCTGCCCATGGCAGAGGGGTTGGAACGAGATGATCCTTGAAATCTTTTCCAACCCTGACAATTCTATGATAAACTGCCCATATAATTGAGTCTAGATGGCAGTTGGTAGATAGTCTGCTAAAGGACACTTTTCTTAAATTCCCTATGGATTGCAGCAAGGTGGGTACATGTGAGAGACTAAAAGTTTGTCTCTCTTGGTGTGACTCAACAAAGATAAAATCACTTGCTGCTTGCCCAGACAATTGCTGATATGTGTTGGGCAGAGCCACTGGAAGGCAAGTGCAAAGACCAATCCTGGATGCAAATCAGCTTCTGATTGCATCATGATAACACTGGACTACAACAATGGACCCAAGGACCCAGCCATCACGCCTTCAGGGCAAGATAATCTCCATCCATCAAGTACCCTGGGAAGGGTGACACAGTGGATTCACCACCTGTTTCCTCATGTGTAAGGAGTGTGGGGGCTTGTCTGGATAGAGACGGAGGAGGCGGAGGCCCCCTTCTCCATCCAGAACCTTGCCCAAACACACAGAAATACACACAAAGATTTCCGGGGGAATGATACTTGGACATTTACCTAAGGATTATTTCCTATCCTCTGAATTCCTGAGGGACAATACTTGGATGCATACCTAAGGACTAAAAACTGTATAAAAGACTGGAGTCACTACTGGCTATTTCAGAAGAAAAATGGAGATGAAGGAAAACACAGGAGATGGAGCAAGTCTCTGAAAAGGAGGAAAAGTTCTACCTGCTGGAACTCATGGAGAAAAGAGGCTGCCCAGAGGACCACAGCTCTTCTCTAGCCAAAGCCTCAGTACCGTTTCTCTACAGACCCAACATCTAGTTCATTCATGTTAAAATGTTATCCATTATCCACGTTAGAAGTGTTACCCACACATACAGAATAGAATAAACCAGGTTGGAAGAGACCTTCAAGATCATCACGTCCAACCTATCACCCAACACCACCCAATCAATTAACCCATGTAACCAAGCACCCTGTCAAGTCTCCTCCTGAACACCTCCAGTGATGGCGACTCCACCACCTCCCCAGGCAGCCCATTCCAATGGGCAATCACTCTCTCCGTGTAAAACTTCCTCCTGACCTCCAGCCTGAACTTCCCCTGGCGCAGCCTGAGACTGTGTCCTCTTGTTCTGGTGCTGGCTGCCTGGGAGAAGAGACCAACCTCTACCTGTTTACAACCCCCCTTCAGGTAGTTGTAGAGAGCAATGAGGTCACCCCTGAGTCTCCTCCTCTCCAGGCTAAGCAGCCCCAGCTCCCTCAGTCTCTCCTCATAGGGCTTGTGTTCCAAGCCCCTCACCAACTTTGTTGCCCTTCTCTGGACTCGTTCCAGCAAGTCAACATCCTTCCTAAACTGAGGGGCCCAGAATTGGACACAGTACTCGAGGTGTGGCCTAACCAGTGCAGTGTCCAGGGGCAGAATGACCTCCCTGCTCCTGCTGACCACACTGTTCTTAATGCAGGCCAGGATGCCATTGGCCCTCTTGGCTGCCTGGGCACACTGCAGGCTCATGTTCAGCCTACCATCAACCAGCACCCGCACGTCCCTCTCTGCCTGGCTGCTCTCCAGCCACTCTGACCCCAGCCTGTAGCACTGCATGGAGTTGTTGTGGCCAATGTGCAGAACCCGGCACTTGGATGCATTAAATCTCATGCCGTTGGACTCTGCCCATCTGTCCAGCCTGTCGAGGTCTCTCTACAAAGCTTCTCCTACCCTCTAGCAGATCAACTCCTGTCCCCAGCTTGGTGTCATCAGCAAATTTACTGATGATAGACTCAATGCCCTCATCCAGATCATCAACAAAGATGTTAAAGAGGATGGGGCCCAGCACTGATCCCTGGGGGACTCTACTACTGACTGGCCGCCAGCTGGATGTGACACCATTCACCACCACTCTCTGGGTTCGGCCATCCAGCCACTTCCTAACCCAGCTCAGAGTGCTGCTGTCCAAGCCATGGGCTGACAGCTTGACCAGGAGTTTGCTATGAGGGACGGTGTCAAAGGCCTTGCTGAGGTCCAGGTAAACTACATCCACAGGCCTCCCCACATCCACCAGGCGGGTCACCTGCTCATAGAAGGAGATCAGATTGGTCAGGCAGGACCTGCCCTTCCTAAATCCATGTTGGCTGAGCCTGATCCCTTGGCCATCCTGTTAAGTGCTGTGTTAATGCACTCAGGATGACCTGTTCCATGATCTTGCCTGGCACTGAGGTCAGGCTGACAGGCCTGTAATTGCCTGGCTCATCCAACCGGCCCTTCTTGTGGATGGGCACCACGTTGGCCAGCTTCCAGTCCTCTGGGACCTCGCCAGTGAGCCAGGACTGCTGAAAAATGATGGAGAGCGGCTTGGCCAGTTCCTCTGACAGCTCCCTCAGAACCCTAGGATGGATCCCATCTGGTCCCATGGACTTGTGGGGATCCAGGCGGCTGAGCAGATCACCAACTGCCCCATTTTGGAACAGTGGAAAACTATGCTGCTCCCTGGCTCCTTCTGCCAGCTCTGGAGGCCAGCTGTCTGGAAGACATTCTGTCCTGCTAGTAAAAATTGAGGCAAAGAAGGTGTTAAGTATCTCTGCCTTTTCCTCATCCCTTATCACAACGTTCCCCTCCGTGTCCACCAAGGAGTGGAGGTTGTCTCTGCCCTTCCTCTTGCTATTAATGTATTTATAGAAAGACTTTTTGTTGTCCTTCACAGCAGAGGCCAGACTAAGCTCCAAGTGCGCTTTTGCCTCCCTAATTTTCTTCCTGCAAGACCTAGCAACATCCTTAAATTTTTCACGGGTTGCCTCCCCTCTCTTCCAAAGGTGATACACCCTCTTTTTTTCCCTAGTTCCATTAAAAGTTCTTTAACCATCTACTGCAGCACCTTTCCTCCACAGAATCAAACTGTCTCGGGGGGGATGAGGGGCGTGGTAATATAATTCCTTTCCTCTTCTCTCTCTCTTTTCTCTCTCCCTCTCTATTTTCTCCCTCTCCCCTTCTTATATCCACTTTATTTATGTAATAAATAGTCTAGCTGTTGATATTTTGGCCTCGTTTGTGCCTCTAATTTCACAACACGGGAATATTCATAAGAACTGAGTCTCTTTCCCTCTCTGGACCGAGACAGTACTGTGGTGAAGGCACATTATGCCCAGATACTGAATCTTGTCCCAACATGTGGACAAGTTACCCCTCCTCCAGGAAGAAGACAAAAGCCAAGGCATTAGCCAGGCTTGCATGCACCCAGCACATGCAGTGCTCATGCTGACACCAAGTATGGGCATAATTCTCGCTTCACGCTTTCTATAGGCTGAAGCCAGTTGTTTATGAGAGTGCCCATTGGTCAAGCCTAGCCTCGAGGAGTCTGTAAGTATCACCCCAATTGGTAAACAAATTGCCCCGTCATTCACTTTGTCTCTGTGCTTGCTCAAGATAGTAACTCTCGGGCTGCAGCCTTTGCCATTGAGCTTATTGTTATTAGCTTCTGTTATACATGCACGCATACTGAAAGCGTCTGCATCGTGAGGAAGCCCAGAGGGAGGACCTTTGCTGTTTCTGAGGAATTCAGCATGGCTACAGCCAGTCGTACCGACCGAGAGAGCCCACTGTGCCACCAGAGGACTGGACCAACCCCCGAGGGTAAGATCTGCCTAGTTACCGGGGAGAAGGGACTTGATCAATACTGAGTCCACGTACGCCTAGCCCGCCGTAGCGGGAGAGGAGCCGCTGTATGCTGCTCTGAGCCCTGTGAATCCCAGGGAAGACTAAAGCATTGTTCGTGCCTATACTGCACCGAACCCGGGACCACTTTGAGAGTCCTGCTGCTCCTTTAAGCTCAGTAGACGAGAATCTGCCACCTAACGCAGCCGCATTCTCTCTCTGAGGCTGTTTGCATCAGCCCTGAGAATCACTGTGGTTGGGCCGACCCCGCAGCTTTGCCTGCTGCCGCATCGTCCGAGCCCACCTACTGGCCACCGTCGTCCCGCCCTGCCATGTGAGCCGACTTTGAGGGCTGACACCAAGGGCTGACCCCGACCAGGACCGATCCCTGTTGTCTGAAGGGGATTGAATATCGTCCACGTGCTTTCCATCCATTAGCACTCAGTTCAAAGTATCCGCGTCTAGCAGAGTAAGCACTGACGCATAGAAAGATTGTAATATTGCTGTGTATAGCCAGGAGCCGCCCGCCTCCCGCCGAGTCTCCATCTAGTGGCCAAGTGGCGGAACTGCACCCTTTGTTATATAAATATAGAAAGGGTTTATAGATAGTTCAATTAAGTCCTAATCATAACACTAAGCCACTTGTGGAATCTATTTCACGAACGTGCATTAGAACATGTATATAAGTTGGTGATTCATCAGTTATTAATAGTTTTCTAATTAATAAAAATAATATTTTCATAATTCATATTTCATATTAATACATTTAATAACCTCTTCACCACAAGTACACAAGTTTTTTTCCTTCATCTGTGGCTTGAGTGCAAACAACAAATTATCTTTTACTGCAAATGAATGGAAGCATTGCACTTGATTGATCGAACAATGGGCTAATTTTAATAGCAGTAGATTTGTGCCTCCTTTGAGTTCATGATGCAGTACCTGCTATCAAGGAGTGCTCTCCCAAAGATGAACATATTCTCTATTTTTTCTTATCATTAAGCACTAATTTCTGGACAGGGTTGCATATTCTGTCTCTTCCAACCTGGTCTCGTCCTCTTCTCTTCTCTTCTCTTCTCTTCTCTTCTCTTCTCTTCTCTTCTCTTCTCTTCTCTTCTCTTCTCTTCTCTTCTCTTCTCTTCTCTTCTCTTCTCTTCTCTTCTCTTCTCTTCTCTTCTCTTCTCTTCTTCTTCTCTTCTCTTCTCTTCTCTTCTCTTCTCTTCTCTTCTCTTCTCTTCTCTTCTCTTCTCTTCTCTTCTCTTCTCTTCTCTTCTCTTCTCTTCTCCAGGGATTTTCTTGCTTGACTTTGAAATGTTCTTATTTCTTGCCTCAATGAAATTAATATATTCCTTTGTATACTTTTAGCCTGGAGAAGAGTAGGCTCAGGGGTGACCTCATTGCTATCTACAACTACCTGAAAGGTGGTTGTAGCCGGGAAGAGGTTGGCCTCTTCTTCCAGGCAACCAGCACCAGAACAAAGGGACACAGTCTCAAGCTGCACCAGGGGAAGTTTAGACTCGAGGTGAGGAGGAAGTTCTTCACCGAGCGAGTCATTAGTCATTGGAACAGGTTGCCCAGGGAGGTGGTTGAGTCATTGACCCTGGAGGCGTTCAAGGGGAGATTGGACGTGGCACTTGGTGCCATGGTCTAGGCATGGGGTCTGCATTGATAGGTTGGACTCGATGATCCTCGGGGTCCTTTCCAACCTAAGTGATACTGTGATACTGTGATACTGTGAATAGTTCCATTATGATTTTCGCTGAAAAGCAATATCTGTCATTTGTAGGCATCTGTTCAGGGTTTTGCTGGGATAAGGTTACATATTGGTTTGCTATTTGGTTGAGGTTTCTTTCCCTTAACAAGAAGCTGGGAGAGAACTTATCAGACATCAAGATGAATCAGTCAATGGGTATTTAATACCAATCTGACATCATACCTGTTATGTGAAGGAATGCCTGGTGAGGGCAAGCAGGAATGCATTGAGTTTGTGATTGTGACTTGGCAACTTTTTGATAGGACAAGGACAGGCAGAAGTGGGCCATTGCAGTATCTCTTTGAGCTTCTCACAGGCAACCAGCACCAGAACAAGAGGACACAGTCTCAGCCTGCACCAGGGGAGGTTTAGGTTGGAGGTTAGGAGGAAGTTCTACACAGAGAGAGTGATTGCCCATTGGAATGGGCTGCCCGAGGAGGTAGTGGAGTCACCATCATTGGAGGTGTTCAGGAGGAGACTTGTTAGGATGCTTGGTTGCATGGTTTAGTTGATTAGGTGGTGTTGGATGATAATTTGGACACAATGATCTTGAGGGTCTCTTCCAACCTGGTTTATTCTATTCTATTCTATGTTAACTTCCCTTATAGCGACTCCATGGAGCTTTGCTTTTCTCTTCTGATTCTCCTTCCAATCCTACTCAGTGGAGGAAGGCTGGGACTAGCCATGTGGGGCTCAGTTACTGGCTTGGCCTGAACAGGGCAGTCCTTTTTCGGGGCCCAAAGGGGAATCCAAGAGGTTTAGACAACAAGAATTTCGACCACAGCATGTAAAAATAACTGTCATGTACATTTTCTTTATTAGCTAAATCACACATGTTTAGGCTGTTGGTCCACTTGCTTACATACTTGTGCTATGTAAATCCTGATGTACCCTGTGTGTTCCCTGTTGGTGATGCTTATCATTGGTGGAAACGGGTCAGAACTGTCAAGTTGCTGTGTTGGGTCATGCTGAATTATGAAATGATTATGCCAGGGGTCACTGGGCTGAGCTGGTATTTGTATGTTGCCTTGTCATTTATCAGTAATCTCACTCACTCTTCTGATAGGGCAGGGGAGAACACCTTCCCACCTCTAGAGAATTTTGAATGTCCCTGGGACAACATACTCTTGTTGCTGTTTCTCCTGAATGACTCTCAGGTCTTGTCTAGAGTTGCACATTTATTTTTTCCCCAAAAGATTATCACCCAGAGACCTGTCCTAAGGTTGCATAGTTACAAGTGTCAGGGTGTGTGGGAAAGTGTCTAGGACAGTTTCTTTATAAGCTTAACTATGTATGAAGCTTTACTCAAAGTGCCATGGCACTTAGAGATGTGATCTTTATTTTGTGGACAATTTTAACTGTAAAAAACTTCCTTTGAACCAAATTGCCTTAGTGGCAGGATACTTTCCCAACCTGAACCCACTGCAGCTGCCACACAGTTCTGGAAAGCTGTGAAATGCAAAAATGGTATTACGAGACACTTGAGGCCTCAAAAAAACTAACTCACATAACCTTGCTTCATTTACATGATGGTGAATGTAAAATTTCCCAGAGAGGCCTGAATTCTTTATTCTTTACCCATAATATGTAAATATAACAATATTTTCATAAGTCTAAGAATATGTAGGATAATTATAATTTAAAATAGCACACTTAAAAAATCTGTTTTGAGCTCTTTGTATTGAAAAGCATGTAAATTATTGGAGAAGCAAGATAAAAGCATAAAAACCCCCACTCAAACCCCACATAACAGCAACAAAAAAACACAACACAAAGATATTTTAAAACAAGAAATATAACATTATTTTTTGCTTTTTGGTTCAGTTTCTTTTACCAAAATAGAGAAAGTTTAAACCCATGGTGAAAGCTGTTTGAGTGAAAACCAGCCCTTTGCTCACATACAGATTTTTCCAGGAGAAGTTCAGGATATGCAGTTACAAAAATGGTGGTTTGGTTGGTTGGTTTGTTTGGTTTTTAATAACCTATGTTAAGAGTACAAGACTGCATAGAGACATTGCCATCCCTGGTAGTAGTAAGCAGCACATGTATAATAGAGACATATCTTTCCTCTTCCTACACAACACCTTGACTTCTTATGTAATGCTGATCCAATAAATACAATGGCATGTGTAGCTACATATCATGGGTTAGCTTTACCTAACAGCCAAACTTCCATCTGGCTAGTTACAATTGTGGGCAATGCAGACTCATCTTGGGGATTATAAATTTAATTTACTGCCAAATAAAACATATTTGGATAGTAAGAAAACATTAAACCACCTCTCTCTTCCCTCTCTCCTGGGCTTATCATCCCTCCTTCCCTCCAGACATCCCTTGAGAGGAGTCCCTGTCATCCATAGATTACTGTCCATTTTCCGTTACCTTCTTTAGGGTAGATGTGGTAGTTTTAGGCTATGCCTTTACAATTTTCCACAGATTTTGAGCAGAAAAGTAGTAAAATGTAAATAAATCACTATTGGGTGTAAAAAAGAAAAGAAAGATAATTCTAAACAATTCCATTGGAGAGATATGGAACTAAAACTGGGTGTACTAAAACAATTTATCTTGTTGCTTCTTCAGTCTGGAGTGACACTAATTTACTTCTGCTTGACCTTGACTGCATTGTTTGATATTAACATTCCTCTGCTCCTTTCTCCCTTCTTTTGTACAGAGGAGTCTGGGGAAGCAGGGAAGGAGCAGCTAGTAGCTTCCCCTGGTCTTTGACTAGGGGGGTTCTTCTCCTATTTGTCAATTGTAAATACCTGTAACTATTGTACATACTGTGTATTTTGTACATACTCATTGCATTCCATTGTAGGTTGTTGTTTTTCCTGTAAATACAGCTTTCATTTGCTTCCAACTGGGCTGGGCTGGCAAAGTTAATGGGGAGCTGGGGGGACACGACTGCAACCCACCACATTAGTCCTAGTCTATTTAATAGAATTATATAATAAAACATTTTGAGATGGGAGGTTCTGGAGTGGCTCAAAGTATTCAAGATCTGCAAATGTGATCTGGGCATATTACAGATTTGAATAGCAGCATGATGTCATCCTTGCTCTCTTTATAACCTCTAGTTGATTCACTTCTTTTATGGTTTCTGAGCACTATCATTTTGAGCTAGCTGCTGTCATATGTTCAAGATCTCATTCTTCAACAATAACAGCCCATCCATTTCTAAGTAATGTTAAGATTATCCTTTTCATTTACTTTTGACTACACTGAATTTTATTTAACATGTTTTTTTCCTGCAACTATTTTGTGCAGCTCATTACAGATTATCTGTATGGTTACTATCAGCACATTATTGCAAGATCATCCATGCTAATCTTTACTAGCAAAGACTGCATACAAATTTCATTTCTTAGTATATGCCATGCTAAAGTCAATCTGCAGAGAAAATAGTTTTTAATTTTCCCATTACCTTTGCATGTCTTTATGGGAGAATTTACTAAAAACATCCTATGGGCAAAGGAAACTCATAAAAACTCCTGACAGCTGTATGAGCCACAACATGATAATTTTGATTTGAGGCTTGTCTAATGCAAAATAATTACCTAAATGCAGTACCAAGGTAGTACAATCTGAGCAAAAGATTAACTTAGTTTTTTAGAAATTATCAGGTTTGTGTAGCTTCCAACAGGGGTCAGGGGGCAAGTATGACTACACACCATACAGCACCACATCTTCTATCCCTTTATGTGAGCACTGTGAATATCACACCATCTTGCACTACATCATTACACTTTCCTCACAAAGCTCAAAATAATTTTTTCCTCTATATTTTTTTTTTGTTAATATTTCTGTCCTCACGTTTTCCTCTCATTTTCAGGTCATTTTCAGGTCATTTTCAGGTCAGCAGCTGAAGTCAACAAGTGGCTTAGAGGCTGGTGCAGGGAAAAGAATTTTGGGTTTTTTGATCTTGAAAAACTTTCTGCTGCACCAGGCCAGCTGGCAACAGATGGAGCACATCTGTCCCAGAGGAGGGGTAAGATCAGAGTGTACGAGAATGGCCTATCCCTCAAAGGGAAAAAGATTCTGGGGAGGGAATTGGCAGGTCTCATAGATAGGGCTTTAAACTAGTTTCGAAGGGGGAAGGGGTTGAAACCAGTCCCCCCAGGCTGGGGTCTGGGGTGATAAGCCAGAGCAAGAGGTGAAACCAGCAGCCCGGATGAAGTGCATGTACACTAATGCACAAAGCATGGGCAACAAACAAGAGGAACTGGAAGCCTTGCTGCAGCAGGAAAGTTATGATGTAGTTGCCATCACAGAGACGTGGTGGGATGACTCACATGACTGGAGCGCTGCAATTGATGGCTACAGGCTCTTCAGGAGAGACAGGCAAGGAAGAAGGGGTGGAGGGGTGGCCCTGTACATCAGGGAGGCACTAGATGCCATTGAGATGGAGATTAGGGACGATCGGGTTGAGTGCCTGTGGGTAAGAATTAGAGGGAAGGCCAACAGGGCTGACATCCTGGTTGGAGTCTGTTATAGACCACCCAACCAGGAGGAGGATGTTGATGAGTCATTCTATAGGCAGCTTAAAGCTGTCTCAAGATCGTCTGACCTTGTTCTCATGGGCGACTTCAACTTGCCTGATATCTGCTGGGATCTTAACATAGCAGAGAAGTGGCAATCTAGGAGGTTCTTAGAATGCATGGAGGACAGCTTCTTATCCCAGGTGCTGTGAGAGCCTACCAGGGGCAAGGCTATGCTTGACCTCCTCTTCACCAATAGGGAAGGGTTGGTGGGTGATGTGGTGGTCAGAGGGTGCTTAGGGGCCAGTGACCACGAGATAATTGAATTCTCATTATTTGGTCAAGCTAAGAGGGGTAGCAAGAAGACCTCCACTCTGGATTTCTGGAGGACGGACTTCAGGCTACTGAAGGAACTAATTCAGAGGGTTCCTTGGGATAAAGCCCTTAAAAACAAAGGGGTCCAGGAGAGCTGGTCCTACTTTAAGGAAGAACTGTTGAAGACTCAGGGACAGGCTGTGCCCATGTGCCGGAAGATGAGCCGCCGGGGCAGACGGCCAGCCTGGATGGTTAAAGAGCTTTTAATGGAACTAAGGGAAAAAAAGAAGGTGTATCACCTTTGGAAGAGAGGGGAGGCAACCCGTGAAAAATTTAAGGATGTTGCTAGGTCTTGCAGGAAGAAAATTAGGGAGGCAAAAGTGCACTTGGAGCTTAGTCTGGCCTCTGCTGTGAAGGACAACAAAAAGTCTTTCTATAAATACATTAATAGCAAGAGGAAGGGCAGAGACAACCTCCACTCCTTGGTGGACACGGAGGGGAACGTTGTGATAAGGGATGAGGAAAAGGCAGAGATACTTAACACCTTCTTTGCCTCAATTTTTACTAGTAGGACAGAATGTCTTCCAGACAGCTGGCCTCCAGAGCTGGCAGAAGGAGCCAGGGAGCAGCATAGTTTTCCACTGTTCCAAAATGGGGCAGTTGGTGATCTGCTTAGCCGCCTGGATCCCCACAAGTCCATGGGACCAGATGGGATCCATCCTAGGGTTCTGAGGGAGCTGTCAGAGGAGCTGGTCAAGCCGCTCTCCATCATTTTTCAGCAGTCCTGGCTCACTGGCGAGGTCCCAGAGGACTGGAAGCTGGCCAACGTGGTGCCCATTCATAAGAAGGGCCGGTTGGATGAGCCAGGGAATTACAGGCCTGTCAGCCTGACCTCAGTGCCAGGCAAGATCATGGAACAGGTCATCCTGAGTGCATTAACACAGCGCTTAGAGGATGGCCAAGGGATCAGGCTCAGCCAACATGGATATAGGAAGGGCAGGTCCTGCCTGACCAATCTGATCTCCTTCTATGAGCAGGTGACCCGCCTGGTGGATGTGGGGAGGCTTGTGGATGTAGTTTACCTGGACCTCAGCAAGGCCTTTGACACCATCCCCCATAGCAAACTCCTGGCCAAGCTGTCAGCCCATGGCTTGGACAGCAGCACTCTGAGCTGGGTTAGGAAGTGGCTGGATGGCCGAACCTAGAGAGTGGTGGTGAATGGTGTCACATCCAGCTGGCGGCCAGTCAGTAGTGGTGTCCCCCAGGGATCAGTGCTGGGCCCCATCCTCTTTAACATCTTTGTTGATGATCTGGATGAGGGTATTGAGTCTATCATCAGTAAATTTGCTGATGACACCAAGCTGGGGACAGGAGTTGATCTGCTAGAGGGTAGGAGAGGCTTTGCAGAGAGACCTCGACAGGCTGGACAGATGGGCAGAGTCCAACAGCATGAGATTTAATGCATCCAAGTGCCGGGTTCTGCACATTGGCCACAACAACTCCATGCAGTGCTACAGGCTGGGGTCAGAGTGGCTGGAGAGCAGCCAGGCAGAGAGGGACCTGGGAGTGCTGGTTGATGGTAGGCTGAACATGAGCCTGCAGTGTGCCCAGGCAGCCAAGAGGGCCAATGGCATCCTGGCCTGCATTAAGAACAGTGTGGCCAGCAGGAGCAGGGAGGTCATTCTGCCCCTGTACACTGCACTGGTTAGGCCACACCTCGAGTACTGTGTCCAGTTCTGGGCTCCTCAGTTTAGGAAGGATGTTGACTTGCTGGAACGAGTTCAGAGAAGGGCAACAAAGTTAGTGAGGGGCTTGGAACACAAGCCCTATGAGGAGAGACTGAGGGAGCTGGGGCTGCTTAGCCTGGAGAGGAGGAGGCTTAGGAGTGACCTCATTACTCTCCACAACTACCTGAAGGGGAGTTGTAAACAGGCAGAGGTTGGTCTCTTCTCCCAGGCAGCCAGCACCAGAACAAGAGGACACAGTCTCAGGCTGCGCCAGGGGAAGTTCAGGCTGGAGGTCAGGAGGAAGTTTTACACGGAGAGAGTGATTGCCCATTGGAATGGGCTGCCTGGGGAGGTGGTGGAGTCACCGTCACTGGAGGTGTTCAGGAGGAGACTTGACAAGGTGCTTGGTTACATGGGTTAGTTGATTGGGTGGTGTTGGGTGATAGGTTGGATGTGATGATCTTGAAGGTCTCTTCCAACCTGGTTTATTCTATTCTATTCTAAAGGAATATTTGATCAAACACCTTATTGAGCCTCTCCTCTGCTCTGCTCTCCCTCAGGTAACCATGAGTCACAACCACTTATATGCATAAAAGACTTACTAGAGCTTCCACATTTTAATTCATTAGAAGGCAAGAAAGCAATCTAATTATTTTTAGGTTCAAAGTAAAGAAATTGTGTTAGCTTTCCACACAGAGAAAAATCTGATGTAAAAATAGATGGCATAAAATTGCTGCAGACATTTATCACACAAAGACTTTTGTTCAGGGCTGGATTTCTCCAGCATGGTCTACTGAAGAAAGAATTGAATTTTAGGCAGTGAAGTAGTACAAAACCATGGCACTTCAAAACATAATTTGGAGTAAGAGACAAGTAGCTTCTAATACAATCAGACTATAACATCTTGGCTGTTTCCAAACTTCTGCATAAAAGGTTAGCCCTGAGGTTGTTCAGGAAGAGGCAGTGCAAAGTCTTGCACTTGGAAAGGAACAGTCCCAGGTATCAATCAATCTTGGGGGCTACTTAGATGGAAAGCATCTTTAGAGAAAAGGACATGGTGGTCCTAGGAGACACCATGCTGAATCTGAGCCCACAAGGTGCCTTCGCCATGAAGAAGGTTTATAGTATCCTGAACTGTGTTAGGGCTATTTAAACTAGAGAAGGCTGAGGGAGGACCTGAAAGGAAGATGCAAGGAAGACAGAACATTTTTCAGTGGTGCCAAGTGATGGGACAATAGAAAAGGAACACAAACTGAAACACAGGAATTTATCTCTTAACTTTCTTTTTACAGTAAGGATGACTGGCATTGGGACAGGTTGCCCAGAGAAGTTGTAGATTCAATCATTGGTAATATTCAAAAGTCACCAGAACATACTTGAGCAAGAGAGTCAGAGTAGATGAAAGGCAAAGAGACCAGAGTTCCAACCTCAGCCATTCTTTGATTCCTGGGTTGTGAGTTACCATTAGTTGGAAAAGCTGGTATGAAGTTTAGAGATTATACAGGAAATAACTGTCCTGTATAATAAATTTATGGTCAGACAAAACTCATCTAGACATAAGATATAGGCCAACCAGTCTGGCCAAAGATTGAGACCTTGAAACCTCAACCAAAATACAGTGATGTGAAAAGAGGTTTGCAAGTATGGGAGAATGGCAGAATTTTTGTACTGGACAGCTCACAAAAATCTGCTTGATAATGTAAAAGTCATTTACCTAGACCTCAGCAAAGTCTTTGACACTGTCCTGCACCACACCCTTGTCTCCAAACTGGTGGCACGTGGGTTT